>JAEIGP010000822.1:0-27566 GCA_018904095.1 Zaprionus ghesquierei | reverse complement strand
CACCTAAACGATCGGAAAATGAACATAAAAGTTATTCAACGTTTCATATAGATTTGCACTGCGCCCACTGCAAGCAAGCATGCAGTGTTTTTTCCAACTGCTTGGATTGCTTGGCGTCTAACTGAAAATTATATGTGTTGTTTATTATTTTCTTTGAAAAACACGTATACCAATAACAGTTTTCTAAATCTGATTTTTCATAACCTGGAAAAATCCATGGTCTTATACAGTCAACACTTGACTGTAGCCGTTCTTACTTGTTTAACAAAATTTATTAAAAGTTAGAGTGCTCTTGAACACTTTCCATTAAGATATGTAAGTAGGGTAGCTAACACATATCGTTTTTTACATGCACGTATTCGATTTATAGTCCTCAACAGGTAGAATTATTATTTTTACTGGGATTTTTTTTTTGGTACCTGAATAAAAGTTATACGTTTTCAATACTTTTAACTCCTTTTGAGCTGCTTGCAGCATTGTGCCGAAATAGTGTGTGGGTGTATGGTGGTGAAATGGGTTAGTGGACTGCAAAACGAACAGAAATATTATGCATTTACGGGTTCGAGTCCCACTAGCATCGAAAATTAAAATTATTTTTTTTTATTTTAGATTTGGACTTTGCATAAATATTGTAATTTAAGGTCAAAATATGATTGTAACCGTTTATTTTGTTCCGGCAAATAATGATGTACAAGCAGCTGGGAAGTAGGCTTATTACAGTCGAGCACACTCGACTCCTGTAGTTTTCTTACTTGTTTATCTCCATTTTCCTCCTTTTTTGGCTTTTTTCCCCATTTTCTCTCCATTTTCCCTCCTATTTTGGCCTTTTTCCCCTATTTTCTCTCCATTTTCCTCCTATTTTGGCCTCCGTCTTTTTTCTCCATTTCCTCCTATTTTACCTTTTTCTCTCCATTTTTCCTCCTTCCGGCCTTTTCCCCTATTTTCTCTCCATTTTCTTCCTATTGGACTTTTTCTCTCTCCATATTCTTCCTATTTCCTTTTTTTCCCTTAACACTTGGCCTTTTTCCCAACTTTCTCTCTCCATATTTCCTCCTTTTTTGGCCTTTTTCCCTATTTTCTCCCCATTTCCTCCTTTTTCCCTATTTTCAAGCTCCATTGTCTTCTTATTTTGGCCTTTTTTCCTCCATTTTCCTCCTATTCTGGCCTTTTTTCTCTCCATTTTCCTCCTTTTTCGGCCTTTTTCCCTATTTTATGTCCATTTTTCCTCCTTTTTTGACTTCTTTTTCCCCATTCTCCATTTTTCCTCATTTTTGGCCTTTCCCCCTATTTTCTCTCCATTTTTCCTCCTTTTTGGGCCTTTTTCTCCCATTCCTTTTCCTTTTTCCCATATTTTCCTTTCCTTTTCCCTATTTTTTATCTCCATTTTCTTCCTATTTTGGACTTTTTCCCATATTCTTCATTCCTTTTTCCCCATTTTGGCCTTTTTTCCAACTTCCCCCAACCCCCCCTTTTTTTGGCCTTTTTCCCATTTTCTCCCATTTTCCTCCTATTTTGGCCTATTTTCTCCCTTCTTCTACTTTTCTCTCCATTTTCCTCCTATTCGCCTTTTCTCTCCATTTCCCCTTTTTCCGGCCTTTTTTCCCTATTTTATTCCATTTTCCCCGTTTGCTTTTTTCCTATTCCATTTTTTCCTCATTTTTGGCCTTTCCCTATTTCCCATCTCCCCTTTTGGCCCTCCGCCCATACCTTTCCCATTTACTTTTTTCCAATTTTCCTCCATTTTCCTCCTTTTTTGGCCTTTTTTGCCATTTTTTTTTTCGCACACACTATTCAGCACAATGCTGCAAGCAGCAAGCTATGGAAGACGTTAAGCTGAATAACTTCTGTGTTTATTATCCGATTGTTACGAGCAATGTGCTTCAGAGATCATTTGGCTCGCTATAGTTATCATATAAACCGTCACAGTAAGAACGCATACAAGTCAGGTGTTGACTGTAGAAAACCAAGGATTTACTAGGATTATAAAAAATGCAGATTGAGAAAACAAATCTATATGAAACGTTGAAAACTTTTTATACCCGCTACTGTTAGAGAAGGGTATTATAACAGAATCAACAGCCGAGTCGATATAGCCATGACCGTCTGTCAGTCTGTCCGTGTGAAAATCTAGATCTCAGCTGTTATAAAAGCCAGGGAACTTCCAAATTTGGTGACAGTATGTTATTATTGCACGCCGTTCAAGCTTATTTTGGGATTATGGGTACGCCCCTTCCGCCCCTTTAAATCGAAAAAATTGATTTCAAGCGCAATTTTGATGCCATATTGTTTATTTTCGGTTTATATGATAACCATAGCTAGCCAGAGGATGGCTAGACAATTTGGTAAAAAATCGAATAATAAACAGACAGAAAGTTATTCAGCTTAACGTTTTCCATAGCTGTAAGCTGCTGGCAGCGCTGCTTGCAGCATTGTGCCGAATAGTGTGTGCGTGTACGGTGGTGAAATGAGTTAAGTTGTGGACTGCAAAACGAACAGTACTATTATGCATTTACGGGTTCGAGTCCCGCCCGCATCAAAAATTAAATGTGTGCAAAAATATTATATAAATAGTAGGCGTGGCCCACATTTTAATAGGAATTTTACAGCGTATGACACACATGAGTGTTGTCACCAAGTTTAGTGGCTCTAGTTTTTTTAGTTTCTGAGATATAGGCGTTCATACAGTCAAACGGACAGACAGACATGGCTTAATCGACCCGGCTAGTGAACCTGAGCAAGAATATATTTACTTTATGGGGTCGCCTCCTTCTGCCTGTTACGCACATTTCGACAAACACAATAAACCATGTATTTTTTAAAATCCATGGTCTAACAAGTAAAAAAAGCTACAGTCGAGCGCGCCCGACCGCAAGATACCATTCGACCAACTTCGCAGTTGCACTAACTAGTACTAAGCTCTCGCTCTCACACACACATACAGACACACACACAAAGGCTAAAACGATGCAGACGATATGCTGTAATGACGCGGGTAACGGAACTATGAAAACTCACCCGCCCGGGGGTTCCGTAATACGCGGGTAACAACTATAAAAACGTTTTCTTTTAAAACTTCTGTTTTTATTGCCCTATCGGTTGTAATTTGGGAATGGGAGCATATTATCAGCATATTTACGTGCTTTGATGCAGAAATCTGTAACCCAAATACTTTCCTTAATATTCGTAAAATAATGATTTGGTGTGGGCGGTGGACGTGGCACTTCAAATTTGAAATAAACTTGATCTGCGTATGGTACACAAGAACCGTCATGTCATTTTGGTGTCTCTAGCTTTTGTAATAGCTGAGATCTCGACGTTTATACATACAGACAGACGACAGACGGACAGACAGACAGACGGACATTGGTCAATCGACTCGGCTGTTGATCCTGAGCCAGAATATATATGCTTAATGGGGTTCGTTGCCGTATCTCCTTCCGCCTGTTACATACTTTTGCACAAACTTAGTATACCACTTTTGACCATTTTCAATAGTCAAATGGTAAAAAAACATGTAGAAAATGGAGAAAAAGGCGAAAGTAGGAGGAACAAGTAAGGAAAGCTACAGTCAAGCGCGCCCGACCGTAAGATACCATTCGACCAACAACGTAGTTGCACTAACTAGTACTAACTCGCTCTCACACACACATACAGACACACACACAAAGGCTAAAACGATGCAGACGATATGCTGTAATGACGCGGGTAACGGAACTATGAAAAACGTTTTCTTTAATAACTTCTGTATTTATTGCCCGATCGGATTGTAATTTTGGGAATGGGTGTATATTATTAGCATCTTTACGTGCTCTTAAGCAGAAATCTGTAACCTAAAAACTTTTCTTAATATTCGTGGCACTCCAAATTTGAAAGAATTTGATCTGCGTATGCTATACAGGAACCATCATGACAAATTTGGTGTCTGTAGCTTTTGTAATAGCTAATATCTCGACGCTTATACAGACAGACGGACAGACAGACAGACGGACAGACAGACAAACGGACAGACGGACATAGCTCACTCGACTCGGCTGTTGATCCTGAGCCAGAATATATATACTTTATGGGGTCTGCCATGTCTCTTTCTGCCTGTTACATACTTTGGCACAAACTTAGTATACCATTTTTGACCATTTTCAATGGTCGAATGGTATAAAAATGGACAGAAAATAGGGGAAAAGGGCGAAAATAGGGGGATAAAGGCGAAATTAGGGAGAACAAGTAGGGAAAGCTAAGGAGAGGAGGAAAGGGAAAGGGGAAGAGGAGGAGAATGAAGTGGGAAGAAGAAGAAAAAAGAAGCAGGAAGAAAAAACAAGTATGAAAGCTACAGTGGAGTTTGCTCGACTGTAAAATACCCGCTACCCAGTGTCTCATACATCAAAATTATTTGCGGAACAATAAAGAACGGCTATAATCATATTTGACCGTAAAAGGCCATGGACTTACAATATTTATGCAAAGTCAAAAGCTAAAATAAAAAAAAAATGTTTGCACCCTTTTAATTTTTGATGCTGGCGGGACTCGAATCCGTAAATACATAATAATACTGTTCGTGTTGCAGTCCACATTTTAACTCATTTCACCACCGTACACGCACACACTATTCGGCACAATGCTGCGGGCAGCGCTGCCGGCAGCGCTGCTTACAGCTATGGAAAACGTTAAGCTGAATAACTTCAGTGATTATTATCCGATTGTTACCAAATTTTCAGAGATCATTTGGCTAGCTATAGTTATCATATACACCGAAAATTAACAATATGGCATATTGCGCTTATAATCAATTTTTTTTTGATTTACGGAGGTGGAAGGGGGCGTGGCCAAAATCCAAAATAAACTTGATCAGCGTGCAATAATAACACATTTTGTCACCAAATTTGGTAGCTCTAGCTCTTATAATAGCTGAGATCTAGATTTTCACTCGGACGGGCAGACGGACATGGCTATATCGACTCGGCTGTTGATCCTGAGCCAGAATATATATACTTTATGGGGTCGGAGATGTCTCTTTCTGCCTGTTACATTACATTTTCGGTTGGAACAAAGTTATAATACCCTTCTACTCTATGAGTAGCGGGTATAAAAACTTATTGACTGCAGTTGAGACTAGCAGCCGCTCTTGGCAAGATTCATTGGGAGAGGTTCAATTAGCGTTAAATTGTACGGTTAGTAGAATAACCAAGGCAAGTCCCTTAGAACTGTTTATTGGCAAAGTCGCTCGCCCGTTGGGGTTGCTTCCACCTTGTGACACGGAAGATGAGATTGATTTGGCAGAAGTAAGATCACAGGCAGTTCGCAATATTTCAGCTGCAGCAGCATATAAGAAACAACGGCGCAATTTAATAAAGGAAAAGCCAAAGTTGTTGGATGTTAAGTTGGAGATTTCGTGTTGTACAAAAATGAAGAAAGGCATCAAACAAAGTTGAGTCCGAAGTTTAGAGGGTCTTTTGAAATAACTGAATTGTTGGAGGGGGATAGATATATGCTCAGGTCGTTGGCGAACAATAGAAAATATAAATATGCTCACGATGACATAAGAAATATGCCAGATTGGCAAGTACAAGAAGAATTAGAAAATTGTAAAAAAGAATTTAAATGAAATGGAAACTGTTGAAAAGACATTAATGAAGAGATGGAAAATGAAACTGTTGAAAGAGACAGTAATGAAGAGATGGAAAATGAAACTGTTGAAAGAGACAGTGAGCAGGAAATGGAAAAGGAAACTGTTGAAAGAGACAGTAATGAAATGATTAAAATACTACAGAGGCCTGAAGGGCTTAAACCGAAATTTATAATAATAATGTGACCACAAGTGCAAAACAATTGTTTTGATCATGGCGTGTGGCGCATTAGATATTGTAATGTAATGATTGAATTGTGTTAAAAAGCTTGTATTACTCTAAGAATTATACTGAAACGTGAAATTTAATTTGTTAATGTAAGTGTGATTTGAAAATGGTTTTGTTACATTAAAGTTTTAAAGAACAAAGCATTGTTGGAGAGCAGAGAAGAGCATACTTTTGAGCATACTTTTGCATGTGTTAGTGTATGCTTTTAGTGTATTTCATCAGAGTAGTAATTTCATCATAATGGAAATATTGCATCAGCCTCTATTTGCGCAGTTATTGGTTGACTGTATTTTGTAGTTTTGGGGTACCGTTATAGTGCGGAGACAGCGTGTTGTCGCTGACGCCAAGTGTGGTACGATGGTAAGCACGTAGAAGATGTGTGCGACACAAGTTAGTTGTGTGTAAAACTTCAGTGCGATCGAAACTCACTGCGCTAACATTATGGCGCACAAAGACGAAAGTGTATCTTTGACATCTACATATTTACGGGCACTGCATCTGCTTCTCGCCAGCCCTGTTCAATGCCATGTGCTTTTCTTACTTATAACCTTTTGTAATAGCTTAGATCCAGAAAAAAAATATTCAAGTTTTAACTTTTTACTTTAACACACAAACAGATATATACTATATGCATACATATTTCAAATTTCAAAATTTTAACATCATCGTCACGATGCTTTATTTCTGCCTTAACGACGTTTTCATAGATTGAATAATAGGTGGCAGATGAAATTGAGCAGAGTTTCTTGCTAAAGTTAAAAGAGTGATAATTTGTTTCGAAACTGAGCGAAGGGTATCTTAAAGTCGAGGCGCGCAACTGTAGCTGTCATTACTTGGTTTTTCCTTATTTAGTTATGATCTTATAGATCCATTGCAAATGTTCAACAGGTAGTCGGAGCTATGTCTGCTCAGTTAAGCATTTTAACTAACAAAAGGAACAACAAAGAAAACACAACCCGTTACATGTTTAATAAGGATACTTATTTCGCGGACCTTAGCCTGACAGCTTAGCGAGTTTTGGCCGTTTATTAAGATCGCATTGTTGTATCAATAAACATATGCCTTAACGGCCACAAATTAGTGAGCAATAGCTTACATGATAGATGGATGAAAACTAAACCGTGCAAGTAATAGCCAATATTTTCAGCAATATGTGGGAGTACTTTTTGGAGGTGCATCCTAGTGTCAACTTTATCTAGAGAGACATATAAATCTATCTGATTTTTTACACCTCTGATAGCAATACTCGCACCTTAAGCATTAACTCATTGTATTGGATTTCAAAAATTCAAAATATCATATAATTAAAATCATACAATTAAAGTAATCGTATTTGAGCACACAGCTTCAGACCATCTTCTTTATAAAGGTATACACAGAAATATTTTTTATTTTTAATATACTTTTTTACGAACACAATGTGGAAATTTAACTATTGTAATAGAGTATTCAATATTTTTTGAGTAATATTACATACATACATTTATTTTATAAATATTTAATAGCTGTTATATGTATATATTTCCTCAACGAGGGCTTATAATATTATTCATTCATAAAATATTCGTTGTAAACACTTCAACCGGCATGACGCGTCGTCTATATTTTCATTTATAAAAGCTTATGTTCTCAATAAAAAAATATTTCCATACGATTAGGAATGCATATATGTAATTTAAAAATAACACACAGCTACATCAATAATAAATGAATTATTTATAATATTTTGAAAATTAATTTTACTTGGTACAAAAAAGTTTGTTCTTATCAAATTATATTGCTAATTGTAATTTGGGATATGGTACTTCTATATTTAAATTTTTGTTATTATTCACGTGACAACATTTTTTTCAATTTGCTATCACACATTAGTTGCAAAAAAAATACATTTTTTGAAGAAGAAGTAAATTAAAAAAACTAGAATTATTTTCTAAACACGAGTAAAATTTATTTCTTACATGTTTTTTTGGAATGGAAATGCTTAAAAAACAATATTTATAAACAACTGTTTTCCGTTCCTAAAAATCATTTGATATTGTATATTTTCCATATAGTACTTGTTAATAAAAAAATCTCGAAACACTAGCAATAATTTTAAAGTTTCTATAATATTTGGTTTTTTTTTTTTATAAATTTATTAAGTCTCACTCATATTTTTCTTTGTTGTCTAGAATCATAGGCAAAAATAAATTGCAATACAGATAGACACAGACATATTGTAGCCTATCTTCAAAAATATACAATATTAGATTGGACAATTCAGTTTTTTATTTAAAACTTTATTTTTGTGGTAAAGATATTTTTACGGGGAAGTAAACAATGCATTTCAAATAAAACAAACGAAAATTAAATTACAAATTTGATATTTTGAGCAAAATTGTTTTTTCTTAGAATATAAATTTGTAAGTCTTTTTATTCACATTAGTAGTTAAGCTACAGTGATATATATAGCTGTAACATGTTTCCATATAGTTTTCCTTTAAATTTAAATGTTATGTATATATGTATGCCGTTCTGCGATATTTTCAAAATATATTTAGAATACCCTTGCAGAAAGTAAATTAACTTTGGTTGGTGGCTGGTTGGTGCTTGGAACGCAGATTTTAGATTTTAAAATCATAATAACATAAAGCTGCCATAGGAACAGTTGTCCGAAATATGGGACTTTTTGTCATTAAAACATATATTGTGGTTCAAAATAATGCATATTATAAGTATCAGGTGAAATCATGCAAAAGATCCGCTAAACCGAAGCCGAGTTTCTTTCTTTTTTTATTATTATTTATTTATTTTATTATTATTTTTTTATTTATAAATATTTTTGCATAGATGCGGTTCACTTAAAATTAATACTCTTATTTATCAGTCAACTTTTTAATTTATATATTATTTATAAATTACTTTATTTATTTATTATTTATTCTGCAACGCACCTTAGGAAACAATATCGACACTACAAAGTATAAATATTTTTAGTTAGGACCAATAGGGGAGTCAAATTAGCTATGTCCGTCTGTCCGTAAGTCTGTTGCAACCCAAACTAGTCTCTCAGATTAAGGGCTATCTTAATAAAACTTGGTATACATGCTTCTTATTACTGTTATTTTTCAAAATATCGCTATGTTACTTTAACTATCTTTGTTTAAAAATGTCCTTAAAAAGCTGTTACAGTTGTATCAAATTCGGACGGACATAATTTATAGCTGCAATAGAACCCATCGCTCAAATTAAGCTTTTTAGTAAGATATCGCCATGAAACTTTTGCTACCTTTAGCAACCCAAAACTGTTTTATATTAAGAGTAACTGCAAGGGTATGAAAACTTCGGATAGCCGAAGGTAGCCTTTCTCTTTTGTTATACCCGCTCCTCATAGAGTAGAAGGGTATTATAACTTTTTTCAAACCAAAAATATATTTATTAGGCAGAAGGAAACATCTGCGACCCCAAAAAGTATATATAATATATTCTGGCTCAGGATCAACAGCCGAGTCGATATAGCCATGTTACTCTGTCCGTCTTTCTGTCTGTCCGTATGAACACCAAGATCTCAGCTTTGATAAGGGCTAGACTTCCAAATTTAGTGACAATATGTGTTATTATTTCACGCTGATCGAGTTAATTTTGGATTTTGACCACGCTCCCTTCCGCCCCCGTAAATCGAAAAAAATAGATGACAGGCGTAATTTTGGTGCCATATTGCTCATATTCGGTTTGCTTAGCATACAAGCAGAACTTAAAAACCTGCCAATAGTTTACTGACTGTATTAGTTGTATATCCATTAACCATTGAAATGTTGAACACAGCTTCGGTATACACAGATATAACAAGTAAGGAAAGTTAAATCGAGCGCGCCCGAGAGTAAGATACCATTCGCCCAGTTTTGAGAAAAATTATCAAACTTTTATTTCCATCAAAAAACACTGCACAAGTTCATCTGTCACCTATTGTTTAAATTAGATATATGTATCTTTGAATAACGCCATATACGTATGAAAACATCGTAGCAAGGAAGCATCGGAACGATGGCGTCACAATATGCTGCAAAGGCGGAAGCAGTGGAACTACTGAAAATGTTTAATTGAATAACTTTTGGGTTTATAATCCGATCGGCAAAACGTTGAAACTTTAATACTTTCGTCACAAAGCTAACTCAAAAATTTATTTAACAATTTTTAGAGGCGATGGGCGTGGCACCTCAAATTTTAAATAAACTCCAGGAGCTTAATACCAAATTTGGTGTCTCTAACTTTTATAATAGCTAAGATCTGTGTGTTCACACAGACGCGTGACGGACAGACGGACATGGCTCAATCGACTCGGCTAGTGATCCTGAGCAAGAATATATATACTTTGTGGGGTCTGCCACTCCTCCTTCTGCTTGTTACATACATTTGCACAAATTTAGTATACTATTTTTGTCCATTTTCAATGGTCGAATGGTATATAAAGCCGAAATACCCAAAAGACGGGGAGCCGCAACTAAATTATACGCTAAGCTCGAACACATCAATTCAGAAACAAGGAAACTAAAAGCACAAATCCAAAGAAGGTGGAAAATATTAAAGTTATTGACCCAGGTTGCGGATAAAAATCGTGATATGCAAAATCCAACTAGTGTGACCCGTTAAGCTAATCGAAATCTTAGGTAGGGAAAATGTAAAAAGAATTAAGTAAACAACGTTTTTGAATAGGAGGTAGGAATGTAACATAATAAAAAAAACAAGAACAATAAAAGCAGGAAAGGCTACCTTCCGCACGCCGAAGGTTTCATACCCTTGCAGTTACTCCAAATATTAAATCAGCTGATAGGTTTTATGGTAGCTTTCCGATTTGAATAAAATACTCACAGAATTTATTGGACACAATTAGACATAGCTAGGAAAAGTTTAATAATGTTATTTAAAATAAGTAGGGCGCACCCAACAGTAAGATACCAAATTATCACCCTTTTATTTCCTCTGCAACAAGTTCATCTGCCACCTGTTACTTAAAATATATATAAATAGTTGAGATCTGTGTGTTCACACAGACACGCGACGGACAGACAAACGGATCAATCGAGTAGGCTAGTGATACTAGCAAGATTATATACACTTTGTAGGGTCTGCCACGCCTCCTTCTGCCTGACAATTTTTGATCATTTACAATAGTCGAATAGTAAAAAAATAACAAAATTTGACCGATCACTTTTATGGCAGCTATACGAAATATTGGTTCAATCCGGCTCGTTCTGACAGCAATAAGAACCATATATGATCAGTTTCATCAAAATCTCTCTAAATTGAGAGACTAATTTGCATTGCAACAGACGGACGGACAGACGAACATGGCTAGTACGACCCCCCTATTGATGCTGATTAACAATAAATAAATCTATATGTGTGTTAAAGCAAAACGTTGAAACTTTTATACTTTCGTCACAAAGCTAACTCAAAAATTTAATAAACAATTCTTAGAGGCAGTGGGCATGGCACCTCAAATTTAAAATAAACTCCAGGAGCTTGTGATGTTTATACACCTTCATACCAAATTTGGTGTCTCTTTTATAATAACTGAGATCTGGGTGTTCACACAGACGCGTGACGGACAGACAGACGGACATGGCTCAATCGACTCGGCTAGTGATCCTGAGCAAGAATATATATACTTTGTGGTGTCTGCCACACCTCCTTTTGCCTGTTACATACATTTGCACCTTAGTACACCATTTTTGACAATTTTCAATGGTCGAATGGTATGAAAATATCATAGCGATAAATGATAAAAGTCGGCCGATAGGTTCTATGGCAGCTATACGATATATCGGTCTGATCCGGCTCGTTCCGACTTATTTACAGCGTGCAGCAATAAGAAGCATGTATACCAAGTTTCATTAAGATAAAAAACTGAGGAACTAGATTGTGTTGTAACAGACGGACATGGCCAGTTCGACTTCCCTATTGATGCTGAATAAGAATATATATACTTTATAGGGTCGGAGATGTCTCCTAAAGTGCGTTGCAAACTTCTGGCCAAAATTAATTAACCATCTGCAGTGGTATAAATATATCAAAACACAAATAAAATTAAAAACAAAAACCTCAAATGTAAAAATAGTAGAACGCAAAGATATTATTTAATAATAATAGTAATAACTGTGCATATAGTAGGGAATAATCACAATTGTAAGCGTTTCGCAGTTTATATTTACGTAATAAATGAAAAACAATAAAATTATAAAGAAATGTTTTTTAAACAATTAAAGAGAAAGAGATGCTTGCTATAAACCTGTCCTTGAATGGGTATATATATTTGCTTAGGATCACTGGCCAAGTCGATTAAGACATGTCCGTCTATCCGTCCGTCTATCTGTATGAACGTCGATATATCCTTTTTACCATACGCTGATCAAGTTTATTTCAAATTTTCAGGTGCCACGCCTACCGTCCACGCGAATCGATAGTTTACGAATATTAAGGAAAATATTATATTACAGGCACAAAATATGGCATGTTATTTCTTGTATACCAAACGCAGATTAAGTTTATTTGAAATTTGACTCGCCACGCCCACAGTCTACGCAAATTAATAATTTACGAATATTTAGGAAAGTATTAAGGTTACAGCTTTCTGCTTTGGCACACGTAAAGATGATGATAATATGCACCTCCCCGTATTACAATCCAATCGAGCAATAAACACAGAAGTAATTCAAGAAAACGTTTTCCATAGGTCCGTTTCCCGCGTCATTGCAGCATATCGTCACGCATCATTTTAGTCTTTCTGTGTGTGCTTGTATGTGTGTGAGAGTGCGAGTAAGTGCTAGTTAGTGCAATTACGAAGTTGGTCGAATGGTATCTTACGGTCGGGCGCGCTCGACTGCAGCTTTTCTTACTTGTTACCATTTTTAATAGTCAAGGGGTAACTTTAAGTTGCTAATTGTTGTCCTTATTAATGAAACTTGGTATACATGCTTCTTCTTGCTGCACGCTGTAAAAAAGTCGGAATGAGTCGGATCGGACCTATATATACCTATAATCGGCCGATTTTCGTAATTTTAAAGATATCGCCATAAAACTTTTCCGATATATTCTAAGTATGTCCTTTAAAGGCTGTGAAAATTTTATAGAAATTGGACAGATATATCGTATAGGTACCATAGAACCTATCGGCCGACTATCATCATTTCATCGCTATGAAACTTCGCTTCTGATATATGTCTGTTTATGTCCATTAAATGCTGTGAAAATTTTATTAAATTCGGACAGATGTATCGTTAAGCTGCCATAGAACCTATCGGCAGATTTAATTTGGAGTAACTGCAAGGGTATGGAAACCTTCAGCGTGCGGAATGCAGCCTTTCTTTCTTGTTATTTGGTCGGTTAGCTCTTTTTGGTAGGTTTTTGGTTGCACAAGACGTGTGCAATAAACAATAAACATAAACTATGAAGCACCAAATACAAAATATGCTTAAAACAATTATTTGCGGACGAAGCTTCGCTTGTAGGTTAATATATATATAAATACATAGTTTCGCATATTAGCGTGATCCCCGTCCTATTGCTGACGCGCAATAGATCTCAATAGATCTATCGACTGACTTCTTGAGCAATTGCTTCAACCTTTATGTACATATATGAGCACTTGCAACTCTCTATACATATATACACATAGAAATAGGAACATAGGAATGTCTACTTTATAAACCTTGAAAAATATAAGAATATGCGCGAGTTAATTTTAAATCAGCATCATCGGGGAGTTGAACTAGCCGTCTTTCTATTAGGCCATCTATATATACGTTGCTACGCAGACTAGTCTCTCAGTTTTAGTGCTATCTTTATGAAATTTGCTGCACATTCGAAAATAATGTTAAAAAATATTAAGAAAACTAAACACTTTTATAACTTTTTGACTAAACAATTTTGGACTATCCACGATTGTTAATATTGATTAATTGTTGTAATCAATATTTTTGTGTATAGACTGAATATACTTTTTTAGGCTATTATACGCATAGCATGATAGACAATTGAGTGGCAAATAGGGCATACGGATTCTAAGGAGATGCAGATTTGATTAGCACAGTCCATGCAAAACATATTGTGTCCACATGGTACCAATGCTGTGGTAACTGCTTTCTCGTTGCACACATAGCACTCTCGCTGCATTGCGTGCAATTTATCTGTAGCTCGCAGTTGTTGTATCTCCTGCTGTTTAAGTGTATTTATTTCTTCCAGATTATGGAACTTGTTTATTTTCTGGACATCTTTATGTTCCCCTAGGAGCGAATCTGTAGGACTGATTGAAGCAGCTGGAGAGCAATCTAATGTAGTAACATGTATGGAATTATTAACGGCTGTTGTTGTTTGCAAATTCCAAATACTAGGAGAGTCGCCAATGCCTTCATCAATGTCAATCGAATCGCTTACATTTTTCCATATGTTTACCAGCTCTGGTGGTGTATTGTTATTTGTGCTTTTGGTAGAGGCTGTAAGATGTGAAAAAAAAGATTGGTAGCAATAGAAGTAGAAAGAGTAGTAGTAATAGTATAGTAGTAGTAGTAGTTCTATAGTAGTAGTAGTAGTATAGTAGTATAGTAGTTCTATAGTAGTAGAAGTAGTATAGTAGTAATAGTAGTTCTATAGTAGTGGTAGTAGAATAGTAGTAGTAGTACTATGGTAGTGTCAAAGTACTCTAGTACTAGTAATATAGTAGTGGTACTAATATAGTAGTAGTAGTAAAAGTACTCTAGTACTAGTAATATAGTAGTGGTACTAGTATAGTACTAGTAGTAAAAGTACTCTAGTACTAGTAATATAGTAGTGGTACTAGTATAGTAGTAGTAGTAAAAAGTACTCAGTACTAGTAATATAGTAGTGGTACTAGTATAGTAGTAGTAGTAAAAGTACTCCAGTACTAGTAATATAGTAGTGGTACTAGTATAGTAGTAGTAGTAAAAGTAGTAATAGTAGTACTATAGTACTGCTACTAGTATAGGTATTAGTATTGGTATTGGTATTGGTAATATGGTATTGGTATTGGTATTGGTATTGGTATTGGTATTGGTATTGGTATTGGTATTGGTATTGGTATTGGTATTGGTATTGGTATTGGTATTGGTATTGGTATTGGTATTGGTATTGGTATTGGTATTGGTATTGGTATTGGTATTGGTATTGGTATTGGTATTGGTATTGGTATTGGTATTGGTATTGGTATTGGTATTGGTATTGGTATTGGTATTGGTATTGGTATTGGTATTGGTATTGGTATTGGTATTGGTATTGGTATTGGTATTGGTATTGGTATTGGTATTGGTATTGGTATTGGTATTGGTATTGGTATTGGTATTGGTATTGGTATTGGTATTGGTATTGGTATTGGTATTGGTATTGGTATTGGTATTGGTATTGGTATTGGTATTGGTATTGGTATTGGTATTGGTATTGGTATTGGTATTGGTATTGGTATTGGTATTGGTATTGGTATTGGTATTGGTATTGGTATTGGTATTGGTATTGGTATTGGTATTGGTATTGGTATTGGTATTGGTATTGGTATTGGTATTGGTATTGGTATTGGTATTGGTATTGGTATTGGTATTGGTATTGGTATTGGTATTGGTATTGGTATTGGTATTGGTATTGGTATTGGTATTGGTATTGGTATTGGTATTGGTATTGGTATTGGTATTGGTATTGGTATTGGTATTGGTATTGGTATTGGTATTGGTATTGGTATTGGTATTGGTATTGGTATTGGTATTGGTATTGGTATTGGTATTGGTATTGGTATTGGTATTGGTATTGGTATTGGTATTGGTATTGGTATTGGTATTGGTATTGGTATTGGTATTGGTATTGGTATTGGTATTGGTATTGGTATTGGTATTGGTATTGGTATTGGTATTGGTATTGGTATTGGTATTGGTATTGGTATTGGTATTGGTATTGGTATTGGTATTGGTATTGGTATTGGTATTGGTATTGGTATTGGTATTGGTATTGGTATTGGTATTGGTATTGGTATTGGTATTGGTATTGGTATTGGTATTGGTATTGGTATTGGTATTGGTATTGGTATTGGTATTGGTATTGGTATTGGTATTGGTATTGGTATTGGTATTGGTATTGGTATTGGTATTGGTATTGGTATTGGTATTGGTATTGGTATTGGTATTGGTATTGGTATTGGTATTGGTATTGGTATTGGTATTGGTATTGGTATTGGTATTGGTATTGGTATTGGTATTGGTATTGGTATTGGTATTGGTATTGGTATTGGTATTGGTATTGGTATTGGTATTGGTATTGGTATTGGTATTGGTATTGGTATTGGTATTGGTATTGGTATTGGTATTGGTATTGGTATTGGTATTGGTATTGGTATTGGTATTGGTATTGGTATTGGTATTGGTATTGGTATTGGTATTGGTATTGGTATTGGTATTGGTATTGGTATTGGTATTGGTATTGGTATTGGTATTGGTATTGGTATTGGTATTGGTATTGGTATTGGTATTGGTATTGGTATTGGTATTGGTATTGGTATTGGTATTGGTATTGGTATTGGTATTGGTATTGGTATTGGTATTGGTATTGGTATTGGTATTGGTATTGGTATTGGTATTGGTATTGGTATTGGTATTGGTATTGGTATTGGTATTGGTATTGGTATTGGTATTGGTATTGGTATTGGTATTGGTATTGGTATTGGTATTGGTATTGGTATTGGTATTGGTATTGGTATTGGTATTGGTATTGGTATTGGTATTGGTATTGGTATTGGTATTGGTATTGGTATTGGTATTGGTATTGGTATTGGTATTGGTATTGGTATTGGTATTGGTATTGGTATTGGTATTGGTATTGGTATTGGTATTGGTATTGGTATTGGTATTGGTATTGGTATTGGTATTGGTATTGGTATTGGTATTGGTATTGGTATTGGTATTGGTATTGGTATTGGTATTGGTATTGGTATTGGTATTGGTATTGGTATTGGTATTGGTATTGGTATTGGTATTGGTATTGGTATTGGTATTGGTATTGGTATTGGTATTGGTATTGGTATTGGTATTGGTATTGGTATTGGTATTGGTATTGGTATTGGTATTGGTATTGGTATTGGTATTGGTATTGGTATTGGTATTGGTATTGGTATTGGTATTGGTATTGGTATTGGTATTGGTATTGGTATTGGTATTGGTATTGGTATTGGTATTGGTATTGGTATTGGTATTGGTATTGGTATTGGTATTGGTATTGGTATTGGTATTGGTATTGGTATTGGTATTGGTATTGGTATTGGTATTGGTATTGGTATTGGTATTGGTATTGGTATTGGTATTGGTATTGGTATTGGTATTGGTATTGGTATTGGTATTGGTATTGGTATTGGTATTGGTATTGGTATTGGTATTGGTATTGGTATTGGTATTGGTATTGGTATTGGTATTGGTATTGGTATTGGTATTGGTATTGGTATTGGTATTGGTATTGGTATTGGTATTGGTATTGGTATTGGTATTGGTATTGGTATTGGTATTGGTATTGGTATTGGTATTGGTATTGGTATTGGTATTGGTATTGGTATTGGTATTGGTATTGGTATTGGTATTGGTATTGGTATTGGTATTGGTATTGGTATTGGTATTGGTATTGGTATTGGTATTGGTATTGGTATTGGTATTGGTATTGGTATTGGTATTGGTATTGGTATTGGTATTGGTATTGGTATTGGTATTGGTATTGGTATTGGTATTGGTATTGGTATTGGTATTGGTATTGGTATTGGTATTGGTATTGGTATTGGTATTGGTATTGGTATTGGTATTGGTATTGGTATTGGTATTGGTATTGGTATTGGTATTGGTATTGGTATTGGTATTGGTATTGGTATTGGTATTGGTATTGGTATTGGTATTGGTATTGGTATTGGTATTGGTATTGGTATTGGTATTGGTATTGGTATTGGTATTGGTATTGGTATTGGTATTGGTATTGGTATTGGTATTGGTATTGGTATTGGTATTGGTATTGGTATTGGTATTGGTATTGGTATTGGGTATTGGTATTGGTATTGGTATTGGTATTGGTATTGGTATTGGTATTGGTATTGGTATTGGTATTGGTATTGGTATTGGTATTGGTATTGGTATTGGTATTGGTATTGGTATTGGTATTGGTATTGGTATTGGTATTGGTATTGGTATTGGTATTGGTATTGGTATTGGTATTGGTATTGGTATTGGTATTGGTATTGGTATTGGTATTGGTATTGGTATTGGTATTGGTATTGGTATTGGTATTGGTATTGGTATTGGTATTGGTATTGGTATTGGTATTGGTATTGGTATTGGTATTGGTATTGGTATTGGTATTGGTATTGGTATTGGTATTGGTATTGGTATTGGTATTGGTATTGGTATTGGTATTGGTATTGGTATTGGTATTGGTATTGGTATTGGTATTGGTATTGGTATTGGTATTGGTATTGGTATTGGTATTGGTATTGGTATTGGTATTGGTATTGGTATTGGTATTGGTATTGGTATTGGTATTGGTATTGGTATTGGTATTGGTATTGGTATTGGTATTGGTATTGGTATTGGTATTGGTATTGGTATTGGTATTGGTATTGGTATTGGTATTGGTATTGGTATTGGTATTGGTATTGGTATTGGTATTGGTATTGGTATTGGTATTGGTATTGGTATTGGTATTGGTATTGGTATTGGTATTGGTATTGGTATTGGTATTGGTATTGGTATTGGTATTGGTATTGGTATTGGTATTGGTATTGGTATTGGTATTGGTATTGGTATTGGTATTGGTATTGGTATTGGTATTGGTATTGGTATTGGTATTGGTATTGGTATTGGTATTGGTATTGGTATTGGTATTGGTATTGGTATTGGTATTGGTATTGGTATTGGTATTGGTATTGGTATTGGTATTGGTATTGGTATTGGTATTGGTATTGGTATTGGTATTGGTATTGGTATTGGTATTGGTATTGGTATTGGTATTGGTATTGGTATTGGTATTGGTATTGGTATTGGTATTGGTATTGGTATTGGTATTGGTATTGGTATTGGTATTGGTATTGGTATTGGTATTGGTATTGGTATTGGTATTGGTATTGGTATTGGTATTGGTATTGGTATTGGTATTGGTATTGGTATTGGTATTGGTATTGGTATTGGTATTGGTATTGGTATTGGTATTGGTATTGGTATTGGTATTGGTATTGGTATTGGTATTGGTATTGGTATTGGTATTGGTATTGGTATTGGTATTGGTATTGGTATTGGTATTGGTATTGGTATTGGTATTGGTATTGGTATTGGTATTGGTATTGGTATTGGTATTGGTATTGGTATTGGTATTGGTATTGGTATTGGTATTGGTATTGGTATTGGTATTGGTATTGGTATTGGTATTGGTATTGGTATTGGTATTGGTATTGGTATTGGTATTGGTATTGGTATTGGTATTGGTATTGGTATTGGTATTGGTATTGGTATTGGTATTGGTATTGGTATTGGTATTGGTATTGGTATTGGTATTGGTATTGGTATTGGTATTGGTATTGGTATTGGTATTGGTATTGGTATTGGTATTGGTATTGGTATTGGTATTGGTATTGGTATTGGTATTGGTATTGGTATTGGTATTGGTATTGGTATTGGTATTGGTATTGGTATTGGTATTGGTATTGGTATTGGTATTGGTATTGGTATTGGTATTGGTATTGGTATTGGTATTGGTATTGGTATTGGTATTGGTATTGGTATTGGTATTGGTATTGGTATTGGTATTGGTATTGGTATTGGTATTGGTATTGGTATTGGTATTGGTATTGGTATTGGTATTGGTATTGGTATTGGTATTGGTATTGGTATTGGTATTGGTATTGGTATTGGTATTGGTATTGGTATTGGTATTGGTATTGGTATTGGTATTGGTATTGGTATTGGTATTGGTATTGGTATTGGTATTGGTATTGGTATTGGTATTGGTATTGGTATTGGTATTGGTATTGGTATTGGTATTGGTATTGGTATTGGTATTGGTATTGGTATTGGTATTGGTATTGGTATTGGTATTGGTATTGGTATTGGTATTGGTATTGGTATTGGTATTGGTATTGGTATTGGTATTGGTATTGGTATTGGTATTGGTATTGGTATTGGTATTGGTATTGGTATTGGTATTGGTATTGGTATTGGTATTGGTATTGGTATTGGTATTGGTATTGGTATTGGTATTGGTATTGGTATTGGTATTGGTATTGGTATTGGTATTGGTATTGGTATTGGTATTGGTATTGGTATTGGTATTGGTATTGGTATTGGTATTGGTATTGGTATTGGTATTGGTATTGGTATTGGTATTGGTATTGGTATTGGTATTGGTATTGGTATTGGTATTGGTATTGGTATTGGTATTGGTATTGGTATTGGTATTGGTATTGGTATTGGTATTGGTATTGGTATTGGTATTGGTATTGGTATTGGTATTGGTATTGGTATTGGTATTGGTATTGGTATTGGTATTGGTATTGGTATTGGTATTGGTATTGGTATTGGTATTGGTATTGGTATTGGTATTGGTATTGGTATTGGTATTGGTATTGGTATTGGTATTGGTATTGGTATTGGTATTGGTATTGGTATTGGTATTGGTATTGGTATTGGTATTGGTATTGGTATTGGTATTGGTATTGGTATTGGTATTGGTATTGGTATTGGTATTGGTATTGGTATTGGTATTGGTATTGGTATTGGTATTGGTATTGGTATTGGTATTGGTATTGGTATTGGTATTGGTATTGGTATTGGTATTGGTATTGGTATTGGTATTGGTATTGGTATTGGTATTGGTATTGGTATTGGTATTGGTATTGGTATTGGTATTGGTATTGGTATTGGTATTGGTATTGGTATTGGTATTGGTATTGGTATTGGTATTGGTATTGGTATTGGTATTGGTATTGGTATTGGTATTGGTATTGGTATTGGTATTGGTATTGGTATTGGTATTGGTATTGGTATTGGTATTGGTATTGGTATTGGTATTGGTATTGGTATTGGTATTGGTATTGGTATTGGTATTGGTATTGGTATTGGTATTGGTATTGGTATTGGTATTGGTATTGGTATTGGTATTGGTATTGGTATTGGTATTGGTATTGGTATTGGTATTGGTATTGGTATTGGTATTGGTATTGGTATTGGTATTGGTATTGGTATTGGTATTGGTATTGGTATTGGTATTGGTATTGGTATTGGTATTGGTATTGGTATTGGTATTGGTATTGGTATTGGTATTGGTATTGGTATTGGTATTGGTATTGGTATTGGTATTGGTATTGGTATTGGTATTGGTATTGGTATTGGTATTGGTATTGGTATTGGTATTGGTATTGGTATTGGTATTGGTATTGGTATTGGTATTGGTATTGGTATTGGTATTGGTATTGGTATTGGTATTGGTATTGGTATTGGTATTGGTATTGGTATTGGTATTGGTATTGGTATTGGTATTGGTATTGGTATTGGTATTGGTATTGGTATTGGTATTGGTATTGGTATTGGTATTGGTATTGGTATTGGTATTGGTATTGGTATTGGTATTGGTATTGGTATTGGTATTGGTATTGGTATTGGTATTGGTATTGGTATTGGTATTGGTATTGGTATTGGTATTGGTATTGGTATTGGTATTGGTATTGGTATTGGTATTGGTATTGGTATTGGTATTGGTATTGGTATTGGTATTGGTATTGGTATTGGTATTGGTATTGGTATTGGTATTGGTATTGGTATTGGTATTGGTATTGGTATTGGTATTGGTATTGGTATTGGTATTGGTATTGGTATTGGTATTGGTATTGGTATTGGTATTGGTATTGGTATTGGTATTGGTATTGGTATTGGTATTGGTATTGGTATTGGTATTGGTATTGGTATTGGTATTGGTATTGGTATTGGTATTGGTATTGGTATTGGTATTGGTATTGGTATTGGTATTGGTATTGGTATTGGTATTGGTATTGGTATTGGTATTGGTATTGGTATTGGTATTGGTATTGGTATTGGTATTGGTATTGGTATTGGTATTGGTATTGGTATTGGTATTGGTATTGGTATTGGTATTGGTATTGGTATTGGTATTGGTATTGGTATTGGTATTGGTATTGGTATTGGTATTGGTATTGGTATTGGTATTGGTATTGGTATTGGTATTGGTATTGGTATTGGTATTGGTATTGGTATTGGTATTGGTATTGGTATTGGTATTGGTATTGGTATTGGTATTGGTATTGGTATTGGTATTGGTATTGGTATTGGTATTGGTATTGGTATTGGTATTGGTATTGGTATTGGTATTGGTATTGGTATTGGTATTGGTATTGGTATTGGTATTGGTATTGGTATTGGTATTGGTATTGGTATTGGTATTGGTATTGGTATTGGTATTGGTATTGGTATTGGTATTGGTATTGGTATTGGTATTGGTATTGGTATTGGTATTGGTATTGGTATTGGTATTGGTATTGGTATTGGTATTGGTATTGGTATTGGTATTGGTATTGGTATTGGTATTGGTATTGGTATTGGTATTGGTATTGGTATTGGTATTGGTATTGGTATTGGTATTGGTATTGGTATTGGTATTGGTATTGGTATTGGTATTGGTATTGGTATTGGTATTGGTATTGGTGGTATTGGTATTGGTATTGGTATTGGTATTGGTATTGGTATTGGTATTGGTATTGGTATTGGTATTGGTATTGGTATTGGTATTGGTATTGGTATTGGTATTGGTATTGGTATTGGTATTGGTATTGGTATTGGTATTGGTATTGGTATTGGTATTGGTATTGGTATTGGTATTGGTATTGGTATTGGTATTGGTATTGGTATTGGTATTGGTATTGGTATTGGTATTGGTATTGGTATTGGTATTGGTATTGGTATTGGTATTGGTATTGGTATTGGTATTGGTATTGGTATTGGTATTGGTATTGGTATTGGTATTGGTATTGGTATTGGTATTGGTATTGGTATTGGTATTGGTATTGGTATTGGTATTGGTATTGGTATTGGTATTGGTATTGGTATTGGTATTGGTATTGGTATTGGTATTGGTATTGGTATTGGTATTGGTATTGGTATTGGTATTGGTATTGGTATTGGTATTGGTATTGGTATTGGTATTGGTATTGGTATTGGTATTGGTATTGGTATTGGTATTGGTATTGGTATTGGTATTGGTATTGGTATTGGTATTGGTATTGGTATTGGTATTGGTATTGGTATTGGTATTGGTATTGGTATTGGTATTGGTATTGGTATTGGTATTGGTATTGGTATTGGTATTGGTATTGGTATTGGTATTGGTATTGGTATTGGTATTGGTATTGGTATTGGTATTGGTATTGGTATTGGTATTGGTATTGGTATTGGTATTGGTATTGGTATTGGTATTGGTATTGGTATTGGTATTGGTATTGGTATTGGTATTGGTATTGGTATTGGTATTGGTATTGGTATTGGTATTGGTATTGGTATTGGTATTGGTATTGGTATTGGTATTGGTATTGGTATTGGTATTGGTATTGGTATTGGTATTGGTATTGGTATTGGTATTGGTATTGGTATTGGTATTGGTATTGGTATTGGTATTGGTATTGGTATTGGTATTGGTATTGGTATTGGTATTGGTATTGGTATTGGTATTGGTATTGGTATTGGTATTGGTATTGGTATTGGTATTGGTATTGGTATTGGTATTGGTATTGGTATTGGTATTGGTATTGGTATTGGTATTGGTATTGGTATTGGTATTGGTATTGGTATTGGTATTGGTATTGGTATTGGTATTGGTATTGGTATTGGTATTGGTATTGGTATTGGTATTGGTATTGGTATTGGTATTGGTATTGGTATTGGTATTGGTATTGGTATTGGTATTGGTATTGGTATTGGTATTGGTATTGGTATTGGTATTGGTATTGGTATTGGTATTGGTATTGGTATTGGTATTGGTATTGGTATTGGTATTGGTATTGGTATTGGTATTGGTATTGGTATTGGTATTGGTATTGGTATTGGTATTGGTATTGGTATTGGTATTGGTATTGGTATTGGTATTGGTATTGGTATTGGTATTGGTATTGGTATTGGTATTGGTATTGGTATTGGTATTGGTATTGGTATTGGTATTGGTATTGGTATTGGTATTGGTATTGGTATTGGTATTGGTATTGGTATTGGTATTGGTATTGGTATTGGTATTGGTATTGGTATTGGTATTGGTATTGGTATTGGTATTGGTATTGGTATTGGTATTGGTATTGGTATTGGTATTGGTATTGGTATTGGTATTGGTATTGGTATTGGTATTGGTATTGGTATTGGTATTGGTATTGGTATTGGTATTGGTATTGGTATTGGTATTGGTATTGGTATTGGTATTGGTATTGGTATTGGTATTGGTATTGGTATTGGTATTGGTATTGGTATTGGTATTGGTATTGGTATTGGTATTGGTATTGGTATTGGTATTGGTATTGGTATTGGTATTGGTATTGGTATTGGTATTGGTATTGGTATTGGTATTGGTATTGGTATTGGTATTGGTATTGGTATTGGTATTGGTATTGGTATTGGTATTGGTATTGGTATTGGTATTGGTATTGGTATTGGTATTGGTATTGGTATTGGTATTGGTATTGGTATTGGTATTGGTATTGGTATTGGTATTGGTATTGGTATTGGTATTGGTATTGGTATTGGTATTGGTATTGGTATTGGTATTGGTATTGGTATTGGTATTGGTATTGGTATTGGTATTGGTATTGGTATTGGTATTGGTATTGGTATTGGTATTGGTATTGGTATTGGTATTGGTATTGGTATTGGTATTGGTATTGGTATTGGTATTGGTATTGGTATTGGTATTGGTATTGGTATTGGTATTGGTATTGGTATTGGTATTGGTATTGGTATTGGTATTGGTATTGGTATTGGTATTGGTATTGGTATTGGTATTGGTATTGGTATTGGTATTGGTATTGGTATTGGTATTGGTATTGGTATTGGTATTGGTATTGGTATTGGTATTGGTATTGGTATTGGTATTGGTATTGGTATTGGTATTGGTATTGGTATTGGTATTGGTATTGGTATTGGTATTGGTATTGGTATTGGTATTGGTATTGGTATTGGTATTGGTATTGGTATTGGTATTGGTATTGGTATTGGTATTGGTATTGGTATTGGTATTGGTATTGGTATTGGTATTGGTATTGGTATTGGTATTGGTATTGGTATTGGTATTGGTATTGGTATTGGTATTGGTATTGGTATTGGTATTGGTATTGGTATTGGTATTGGTATTGGTATTGGTATTGGTATTGGTATTGGTATTGGTATTGGTATTGGTATTGGTATTGGTATTGGTATTGGTATTGGTATTGGTATTGGTATTGGTATTGGTATTGGTATTGGTATTGGTATTGGTATTGGTATTGGTATTGGTATTGGTATTGGTATTGGTATTGGTATTGGTATTGGTATTGGTATTGGTATTGGTATTGGTATTGGTATTGGTATTGGTATTGGTATTGGTATTGGTATTGGTATTGGTATTGGTATTGGTATTGGTATTGGTATTGGTATTGGTATTGGTATTGGTATTGGTATTGGTATTGGTATTGGTATTGGTATTGGTATTGGTATTGGTATTGGCATTGGTATTGGTATTGGTATTGGTATTGGTATTGGTATTGGTATTGGTATTGGTATTGGTATTGGTATTGGTATTGGTATTGGTATTGGTATTGGTATTGGTATTGGTATTGGTATTGGTATTGGTATTGGTATTGGTATTGGTATTGGTATTGGTATTGGTATTGGTATTGGTATTGGTATTGGTATTGGTATTGGTATTGGTATTGGTATTGGTATTGGTATTGGTATTGGTATTGGTATTGGTATTGGTATTGGTATTGGTATTGGTATTGGTATTGGTATTGGTATTGGTATTGGTATTGGTATTGGTATTGGTATTGGTATTGGTATTGGTATTGGTATTGGTATTGGTATTGGTATTGGTATTGGTATTGGTATTGGTATTGGTATTGGTATTGGTATTGGTATTGGTATTGGTATTGGTATTGGTATTGGTATTGGTATTGGTATTGGTATTGGTATTGGTATTGGTATTGGTATTGGTATTGGTATTGGTATTGGTATTGGTATTGGTATTGGTATTGGTATTGGTATTGGTATTGGTATTGGTATTGGTATTGGTATTGGTATTGGTATTGGTATTGGTATTGGTATTGGTATTGGTATTGGTATTGGTATTGGTATTGGTATTGGTATTGGTATTGGTATTGGTATTGGTATTGGTATTGGTATTGGTATTGGTATTGGTATTGGTATTGGTATTGGTATTGGTATTGGTATTGGTATTGGTATTGGTATTGGTATTGGTATTGGTATTGGTATTGGTATTGGTATTGGTATTGGTATTGGTATTGGTATTGGTATTGGTATTGGTATTGGTATTGGTATTGGTATTGGTATTGGTATTGGTATTGGTATTGGTATTGGTATTGGTATTGGTATTGGTATTGGTATTGGTATTGGTATTGGTATTGGTATTGGTATTGGTATTGGTATTGGTATTGGTATTGGTATTGGTATTGGTATTGGTATTGGTATTGGTATTGGTATTGGTATTGGTATTGGTATTGGTATTGGTATTGGTATTGGTATTGGTATTGGTACTGGTATTGGTATTGGTATTGGTATTGGTATTGGTATTGGTATTGGTATTGGTATTGGTATTGGTATTGGTATTGGTATTGGTATTGGTATTGGTATTGGTATTGGTATTGGTATTGGTATTGGTATTGGTATTGGTATTGGTATTGGTATTGGTATTGGTATTGGTATTGGTATTGGTATTGGTATTGGTATTGGTATTGGTATTGGTATTGGTATTGGTATTGGTATTGGTATTGGTATTGGTATTGGTATTGGTATTGGTATTGGTATTGGTATTGGTATTGGTATTGGTATTGGTATTGGTATTGGTATTGGTATTGGTATTGGTATTGGTATTGGTATTGGTATTGGTATTGGTATTGGTATTGGTATTGGTATTGGTATTGGTATTGGTATTGGTATTGGTATTGGTATTGGTATTGGTATTGGTATTGGTATTGGTATTGGTATTGGTATTGGTATTGGTATTGGTATTGGTATTGGTATTGGTATTGGTATTGGTATTGGTATTGGTATTGGTATTGGTATTGGTATTGGTATTGGTATTGGTATTGGTATTGGTATTGGTATTGGTATTGGTATTGGTATTGGTATTGGTATTGGTATTGGTATTGGTATTGGTATTGGTATTGGTATTGGTATTGGTATTGGTATTGGTATTGGTATTGGTATTGGTATTGGTATTGGTATTGGTATTGGTATTGGTATTGGTATTGGTATTGGTATTGGTATTGGTATTGGTATTGGTATTGGTATTGGTATTGGTATTGGTATTGGTATTGGTATTGGTATTGGTATTGGTATTGGTATTGGTATTGGTATTGGTATTGGTATTGGTATTGGTATTGGTATTGGTATTGGTGGTCAGTATTGGTATTGGTATTGGTATTGGTATTGGTATTGGTATTGGTATTGGTATTGGTAT
>JAEIGP010000083.1:0-102686 GCA_018904095.1 Zaprionus ghesquierei | reverse complement strand
TATTGTAAGTCCTGTTACGGTCAAAATATGATTGTAGCCGTTCTTTATTGTTCCGCAAATAATTTTGAAGTACGAGCAGCTGGGTAGCGGGTATATTACAGTCGAGCACTCTCGAATGTAGCTTTCTTGCTTGTTGTTTTTCTTTACGTTGAGTCTTAATTATTATGTTTTTTAGGTTGAGCCCCCAATTAAGTTAAGTCCCAGTTGTTGTGTAAGATACACGATGGTTATTAATAATTAAATTAAATAGTTTTACTTCAATGTATGTTTCTTATAATTAGTTATTTAAAGTAATTGTAGTTAATCTTTTTATTCTTTGATATCGTCGTTATTTATAGATTGATTGTGCGTCATTGATTGATTTGCATCGTACAAAATTGATTTGATTACACTTAAATCGTTTATGCCATCATTCACGTATTCCATAAATGAATTATTGTCAATATCAACGCGAGATGATAGTTCTTTCATTATCAAAAAATATTCTTGTAAACTTTCACCTTTCTTTATTTTACAATCACTCATTTGTTTATGTAATTGAGCACTGCTTGTTGTTGTTTTAAATTCGTTTAACAAGCCTTTTCTTAAATTATGCCAGCTTGAAATACCGCGTTCACTAGCTACAAACATTCGTGCCAATCCTTTCAACGATCGTTTGGCAAAAATATATTTTTGTAAATCATCCCATTGCATAACTTGTGCAGTATCTTTAAAGTCTTGTAACCGCACCTCAATCGAAAGTGTATCATGATTTTGTATATCGGCATCACAATTTTGTGACATCACTGCAGAGTTCACTCGTTCTCCTTTGTTTCTGGCATTCGCTTGTTCCAATTTTATCGTTTCGCATTGATTGTCAAAGCTTACCAAACTTTGCGCGTGCTTGTAGCTTTCGCTTTGATCGTCTTCGTTTTCATCTTCATCGTCGTTAGTATTCAAATTAGCGTCCCTCAGCAAATTTCCTTTCTTCAAATTGCAAAAAATATGCAAGGACACGTTACTTTTATTATGCGGAATGTTTAATAAATGACATATTAACACCAGGTCTGCTTCTGTTAAATTATCTTTTATGTAATCCATTTATTTAATAAAGTTTTCATTTATTTCGTCATATTCGAATCCTTCAAACTCGCGTAACCGATTACGATTTTGCCTATCACCATTTTTTTCAAATATAAATTTATGAAGAAGTTCAATATGCACCTTTCTTTCTTTCCTCAGCATCTGTTTAATTACGTCGTATTCTGCTAGTCGCGACATTTTTCGGCTTTCTTGTTTTGCGCGCGGCGCCACAATGTACATGCGTTCTTTGCTTCTCTTTAACCCGTTATTCTTGAAGTCGCTGCAAACACAAAGAATTTTTATACCCGCTACTCATAGAGTAGAAGGGTATTATAACTTTGTTCAAACCGAAAATGTATGTAACAAGCAGGAGACACTTCCGACCCCATAAAGTATATATATTCTGGCTCAGGACCAACAGCCGAGTCGATATAGCCATGTCCGTCTGTCTGTCTGTCTGTCTGTCCGTCTGTCTGTCCGTGTGAAAATCTGGATCTCAGCTATTATAAAAGCTAGAACTACCAAATTTGGTGACAGTATGTGTTATTATTGCACGCTGGTCAAGTTTATTTTTGATTTTGGCCACGCCCCCTTCCGCCCCTGTAAATCAAAAAAATTGATTACAAGCGCAATTTGCCATATTGTTCATTTTCGGTTTATATGATAACTATAGCTAGCCAGATGATCTCTGAAAATTTGGTAACAATCGGATAATAAACACAGAAGTTATTCAGCTTAACGTTAGCTGTAGCTGCGCTGCCGGCATCGCAAATGCTTTATTTGTACAGGAAATAATAGGAATGCCTTACAATGCAAATTTTTGGAGTTGTTGGATAACAGCGTCAGTAGCTTAATGGAAATGCGATGAAATCCTGAACCGACAGGTTCCCATTTCATGCCGCTTAAGCTTTTTCTTTTTTTTAGTTAACAAGTGGAGAAGTGACAGTCTCTTAAATCAGATGTGTGCGATTGTTAGAGCGCAGCTTTTTCTTATATTTTTTATTTTTATTTAATTGAATGTTTAAGTTGTAAGAATAAATAGCAACAACACGCATCATGCATTCAGACTTTGTTTTTGTCGTGCAAGAATTTCCGAATGGTCTCATAATGCAACTTTGTCAAAATTTGCGTATTGGCTTAATGACCGAATGGAGAAGTGGTGGACCTCTTAGGTAATGGGTCCAAGGTTCGATTCCGCATGCATGCGTGTCATGGTGGGGGAGATCGAACTTTTCTTATTTTTTGCAAAGAAAAGTTTTTACCTCCCATTTTGAGCCACCTTCATGAGCATGTATACATGTTTCTTATTGCTGCCTGCTGTAACTAAGTCGGAACGAGCCGATACGGACCGATACATCGTATAGATGCCATAGAACCTATCGGTCGTTTTTTTTTAACAAAATTTATTAAAAGTTAGAGTGCTCTAGAACATTTTCCATTCAAGTATATAAGGAATTATTGAAAGGGCACATATTGTTTTTTACATGCACGTATTTGATTTATAGTATTCAACAAGTAGAATTATTATTTTTACTGTTTAAGTGATAAATCTTGGATTTCTTTGGTACCTGAATAAAAGTTATACGTTTTCAATACTTTTTACTCCTTTTGCCGGCAGCGCTGCTTGCAGCATTGTGCCGAATAGTGTGTGCATATACGGTGGTGAAATGAGTTAGGTTGTGGACTGCATAACGAACACAACTATTATGCATTTATGGGTTCGAGTCCCACCCGCATCAAAAATTAAATGTTTGCAAAAAATTATTTTTTTATTTTAGATTTTGATTTTGCATAAATATTGTAAGTCCATGGCCTGTTACGGTCAAAATATGATTGTAGCCGTTCTTTATTGTTCCACAAATAAATAAGATACACGATGGTTATTAATTATTAAATTAAATACACCTAATTCTGTTTTTACACGAATTATTTTTACACGAATTTGAAATAACACGAGTAAATACGAAAAAATATTTCTATTTTTACACGACATAATTTGAAATAACACGAATACAAAAAAAATTACTTTTTTTTACATGAATTATTGGATTTAACACGTTTTTTTTCAATGAATTTTTTTTTACACGATTTTTTTTTACACGAATTATAGTGTAAAAACAGAATTAGGTGTAGTTTTATTTGTAATACTTCAATGTATGTTTCTTATAATTAGTTATTTAAAGTAATTGTAGTTAATCTTTTTATTCTTTGATATCGTCGTTATTTATTGATTGATTGAGCGTCAGCCTTGCTCTTTCACGTCTTTACTCTTTACGTCTTAACTCTTCGCGTCGTCATCGAGAACTATCCGCTCTTCTTCTTATACATTTACGTCGTTGCCAGTCCGTCGACTGTTGCCTAGGCCATCTGACTTGGCGTTGCCAGATCATTCCCACATATATTCTGACTTAGCATCACTAGCTGAGTCGATTGAGCCATGTCCGTCTGTCTATCCGTCTGTCCGTTTGAACGTCGAGATCTCAGCTATTACAAAAGCTAGAGATACCATATTTCACATGACGGTTCCTGTATACCATAGGTAGATCGAGTTTATTTTCAATTTTTGATGCCACGCCCACCGCCCACGCAAATCGATAATTTTTGATTATCAGGAGAAGTATTGAATTTACAGATTTCTGCCTTGGTATGAACATAAATAATTGCAATATAAATCTATTTCCCAAATTGCAATCCAATCGGACGATAATAAACACAGAAGTTATTCATGTTTTTGTTTTCCGTACTTCCACTGCTTGCGCCTGTAGTCGCGTCGTGACGTCATCGTCACGATGCTTCGTTTCAGCCGTAGCGTGTGTAAAGCTATGCCGTTTTCACATGTAGATGACGCTATTCAAAAATATACTTAATTTAAACATTAGGTGGCGGATAAACTTCTGCAGCGTTTTTTTGATGGAATTAAATGTGTGACAATTTGTTTCGAAACTGGGCGAATGTTATCTTACTGTCGGGCGCGCTCGATTGTAGCTTTCTTTACTTGTTTCTTATTATTAAATGAATAAAATTATTATAATGTTTTGGTAAATATATATAGTTTTCCTTATGTGAAAACATAAAATCATGGAGGGTGGGTACAGAGGCGGGCTACTATACCATCAGTGTAGCCTAATTTCCATTAGATATACTGCCATAGCAGCATTATACCCTCATGAGCTCTCAGACTTTGTTCTTTCTTTTAAATGTTTTTATGCATAAATTATAAATCTTGTTTACCTACATAATAGGCACGGGACTATAATTTTAATTCAACGTGGCTTTCTGATCGAGTAAGGGCTTTATTATTTGCTTAACGAACCCCCCCAATACGATTATAAGCTAGCCGCAACTAGGGTCCCAATCAGCCAACAATTTAGCTAAGATCTCACCACTCAATTAATATGAATAGTACATTATAGAATTTGGCGCCCAATTAATGCATAGTCCAAAATTAAAGTAAAAGTTCTTAAAAAAAAAGAACAAGCTTAAGCGGCATGAACTGGGATATAATACCCTTCTACTCTACAAGTAAGAAAGCTACAGTCGAGTGTGCTCGACTGTAATATACCCGCTACCCAGCTGCTCGTACATCATTTATTTGCGGAACAAAAAAAAACGGCTACAATCATATTTTGACCGTAAAAGGCTAAGGACTTACAATATTTATGCAAAGTCAAAATCTAAAATAAAAAAAAAAAACATTTTTGCACACATTTAATTTTTGATGCGGGCGGGACTCGAACCCGTAAATGCATAATAGTACTGTTCGTTTTGCAGTCCACAACTTAAGCCATTTCACCAACATACACGCACACACGATTCGGCACAATGCTGCAAGCAGCGCTGCCGACAGCTATGGAAAACGTTAAGCTGAATAACTTCTGTGTTTATTATCCGATTGTTACCAAATTTTCAGAGATCATCTGGCTAGCTATAGTTATCATGTAAACCGAAAATGAACAATATGGCATCAAAATTTCGCTTGTAATCAATGTCTTTTCGATTTACGGGGGCGGAAGGGGGCGTGGCCAAAATCCAAAATAAACTTGATCAGCGTGCAATAATAACACATATTGTCACCAAATTTGGTAGTCCTAGCTCTTATAATAGCTGAGATCCAGATTTTCACACGGACAGACAGACGGACAGACGGACATGGCTATATCGACTCGGCTGTTGATCCTGAGCCAGAATATATATACTTTATGGGGTCGGAGGTGTATCCTTCTGCCTGTTACATACACTTTCGGTTTGAACAAAGTTATAATACCCTTTTACTCTATGAGTAGCGGGTATAAAAAAAGAAAAAGCTTAAGCGGCATGAACTGGGTATGGAACCACGGGCCTGTCGGTTCAGGAGTTCATCGCTTTTCCACTAAGCTACGGACGCTGTTATCCAACAACTGCAAAAATTTGCATTGTAAGGCATTCATATTATTTCCTATACAAATAAAAAATTTACGCTGCCGGCAGCGCTGCTTACAGCTATGGAAAACGTTAAGCTGAATAACTTCTGTGTTTATTATCCGATTGTTACCAAATTTTCAGAGATCATCTGGCTGGCTATAGTTATCATATAAACCAAAAATGAAAATGGAAAATGCGCTTGTAATCAATTTTTTTCGATTTACAGGGGCGGAAGGGGGCGTGGCCAAAATCCAAAATAAACTTGATCAGCGTGCAATAATAACACATACTGTCACCAAATTTGGTAGTTCTAGCTCTCATAATAGCTGAGATCTAGAGTTTCACGGACAAACAGACGGACAGACGGACATGGCTATGTCGACTCGGCTGTTGATCCTGAGCCAGAGGACTTTATGGGGTCGGAGGTGTCTCCTTCTGCTTGTTACATACATTTTCGGATTGAACAAAGTTATAATACCCTTCTACTCTATGAGTAGAATAAGGCAATCTTATTATTTCCTGTACAAATAAAGAATTTGCGCTGCTGGCAGCGCTGCTTACAGCTATGGAAAACGTTAAGCTGAATAACTTCTGTGTTTATTTTCAGAGATCATCTGGCTAGCTATAGTTATCATATAAACCAAAAATGAACAATATGGCATCAAAATTGCGCTTGTAATAAATTTTTTTTTTATTTACAGGGGCGGAAGGGGCGTGGCCAAAATCCAAAATAAACTTGATCAGCGTGCAATAATAACACATACTGTCACCAAATTTGGTAGTTCTAGCTCTCATAATAGCTGAGATCTAGAGTTTCACGGACAAACAGACGGACAGACGGACATGGCTATGTCGACTCGGCTGTTGATCCTGAGCCAGAGGACTTTATGGGGTCGGAGGTGTCTCCTTCTGCTTGTTACATACATTTTCGGATTGAACAAAGTTATAATACCCTTCTACTCTATGAGTAGAATAAGGCAATCTTATTATTTCCTGTACAAATAAAGAATTTGCGCTGCTGGCAGCGCTGCTTACAGCTATGGAAAACGTTAAGCTGAATAACTTCTGTGTTTATTTTCAGAGATCATCTGGCTAGCTATAGTTATCATATAAACCAAAAATGAACAATATGGCATCAAAATTGCGCTTGTAATAAATTTTTTTTTATTTACAGGGGCGGAAGGGGCGTGGCCAAAATCCAAAATAAACTTGATCAGCGTGCAATAATAACACATACTGTCACCAAATTTGGTAGTTCTAGCTCTTATAATAGCTGAGATCTAGATTTTCACAAACGGACAGACGGACAGACGACAGACAGACAGACAGACGGACAGACGGACATGGCTATGTCGACTCGGCTATTGATCCTGAGCCAGAATATATATACTTTATGGGGTCGGAGGTGTCGCCTTCTGCCTGTTACATACATTTTCGGTTTGAACAAAATTATAATACCCTTCTACTCTATGAGTAGAATAAGGCAATCTTATTATTTCCTGTACAAATGAAGGATTTGCGCTGCCGGCAGCGCTACTTACAGCTATGGAAAACGTTAAGCTGAATAACTTCTGTGTTTATTTTCAGAGATCATCTGGCTAGCTATAGTTATCATATAAACCAAAAATGAACAATATGGCATCAAAATTGCGCTTGTAATAAATTTTTTTTTATTTACAGGGGCGGAAGGGGCGTGGCCAAAATCCAAAATAAACTTGATCAGCATGTAATAATAACACATATTGTCACCAAATTTGGTAGTCCTAGCTCTTATAATAGCTGAGATCTAGATTTTCACACGGACAGACAGACGGACAGACGGACATGGAAATATCGACTCGGCTGTTGATCCTGAGCCAGAATATATAAACTTTATGGGGTCGGAGGTGTCTACTTCTGCCTGTTACATACATTTTCGGTTTAAACAAAGTTATAATACCCTTCTACTCTATGAGTAGCGGGTATAATTACGAACAAAACAAAGAAATAGTTTAACAGGACTTTATAATACCCGCTACTCATAGAGTAGAAGGGTATTATAACTTTGTTCAAACCGAAAATGTATGTAACAGGCAGAAGGAGACACCTCCGACCCCATAAAGTATATATATTCTGGCTCAGGATCAACAGCCGAGTCGATATAGCCATGTCCGTCTGTCCGTCTGTCCGTCTGTACGTCTAGGTCTCAGCTATTACAAAAGGTAGAGACACCTAATTTCCTGTATACCATAGGTAGATCGAGTTTATTTTCAATTTTCGATGTCGCGCCCACCGCCCACGCAAAACGATAATTACGATTATTAGGAAAAGTATTGAAGTTATGGCTTTCTGCTTTGGTATAAACATAGATAATTACAATATAAATCTATTTTCAAAATTACAATCCGATCGAACAATAAACACAGAAGATATTCATCTAAACGTTTTCTATAGCTACACTCTTTGCGCCATTGCAGCATATCGTGACGTCATCGTCAAATTTCCACATTTTTGCGTATTATTTAAATTTCATTAAGAATATTTAAAGCTTTTAAAAATGTTTTAAAAATATTAACTGTCAATTTTCTTAATTTCAAAATATTTAAAAATTTCTATAATTTATTAAAAAATTTTTTTTATACTTCCCACTTTTCCAAAGTTCCATAATTTTTAAAATTGCTTATCAATGAAAAAGGGATTAACTCTTTGTTTCCCTTTTGATTTTTTTGCCTTTCTTATCATTTCTAATATTCTAATATTCTATTCTAATATTCAGTTACCACTGTATTTAGTTAGTGGTTTCGGCACCTTTAGCAGTAAGAGATGTTGTGCCAGCGCTGAAACTTTTGATTGAATTCCCAGCAGCATGCGTTGCAAGACTCCCCATACAGCGCCAACTGCCTGCGCCAACTACCTGTGCCTGCATCTGCGTGTACGTCGGCGTCGATTGTAATCAACACGCTGGGATCAATCAGCAAACTTTAAAACTGAACGCCACACAGCAGTCAGCTCGAATGAATCCATTAAACGTATCAATCATGATGACAGGTCACAGTGCGAGCACAGTATAACTGGAAAAGACCAGGCCAGACCAGACACAGGCAGGACCAGGCAACAGGCAGCAGGTCCAGTTTTAGCTTTTCCTAACATGTCTGTGAAACGTCTCAGTTGTTGATTTTGTTGTAGTTGGCGTTGCCTCACTTGTGAAGTCTCCACGCGCGTTGCGCCCATTAAATTCGAATAATCTTAGTTGTTGTTGCTTTTTTTCATCAATCTCCCCACTCTGGACTCGAGTTGCAACTGTCGCATATAGCAGCTGGACACGGTGCTTGTGTGAGACGCTGCAGGCAGGCAGGCAGCATTAGCCCAACTGGTTTGAAATTCTAAAGTGATTTTGTTTACTTGAGGTATTGATATTTTGACTTGTACGTTGATTAGATAGTTGAAGGCTTTTTAGATGCATGTCAGCAGCAGCAGCGGCCTCAGACCGGTCTCACTGGCTGCATGTCTTGGTCTTGGTCTCTACGTCTCCATTTTCGTCTGCATCTGCGTGATGCGCCTGGCTTGATGTTGATTATAATTTAATTATAAGCAATCTGTAACAAGTAAATGGCTTGCATGGTGCTCTCACTCCATAGCACTCCTGGTCATGGCGCATAATTTAGCAGGCAGGTGTGAAAAAGCTTCATTAGCTTAGACGTCTCAGTCTGAGCCCGCTGCATGACTAATAATAGTCATGGGCCGGTCACATTCTGCTCTCTTGCCACATTTGCCACCGGCACAAACCATACTTATTCTCAATCTGCTTGGCTTGGGCAGCCACGATGTCTGCTAACGAAAGTTGCAGACATTTGAGTGACTGAAGCAAGGCAAAATGCTGTAGAAATTTCCCCTTGCGATTTGCGGCTAATCCCATGGAAAATAATATAGACAGAGAGGTATTCTCTCTTAAGACTTGCTGGCTTTATATGTAGAATTTGTAGCAAGGAGGTACCAAGCGATACAATTCTATTAAAACGATTCAAGTAGGCTGAGTTGCTTCTGTCTTAATTTCTGACTAGGTAAGCTCTCAATGTGTTCGGATTTTCAGTCCGCTCTCAGCTCTCAATTGAGACTGGACTGGGTTTTTTTTTCTCTGGGTGAGACTGGAATCTCTTTTTTTTTCTCAGGGTAGGACTGGAATCTCTTTTTTTTTTAACTCTTCTTTTTTTCGTAGTGCATTTGCATTAAAGTATGCCTTTTTTTAACAAGTAGAGCAATTCTCTTCATTTTTGGATAAGTACACAAAAATGTTTCATATCATCGTTTTTTTTTTTATACCCGGTACTTCTGCAGCAATGGCTTAAGCTTGCGCATGCTCTTGACGCTCAACTTGTGTGTCTCAAAGAGTGAGATTGTCGACTGCGAATAATCGTTGCCATAGAGTTTGCGCATGGCCAGAGCCACATCGCGCTGGGTGAAGCCGAGCTCGATGCGACGCTGCTTGAAGGTCTTCGCAAACTGATCGAGCTCCATAACTATTCAACAAATTATTTAATTTCTTTTTTACACTAACTGAATTTTTTGAATTTTTGGTCTTGGTTTACTATATTGTTTGTTTCCTTGTTTGCTTTGTTTTCAATCTATAGTAATGTTTGCTTTGTTTTCAATCTATAGTAATAATATATTTAATTTAATATCTTTTCTATAACGACTTTTAAATATATTTGGTAAAACTTTTAACTAAATTTTAAATATATATACAGTGGTGGCCTTTTATTTAGCACACTATTTAGCAGCACACTTCAACATGAATTTTTACCGATTGTATAGTGAATAGTTCACCAATTTTTTTTCTGGTTGTTGCCTTATTAGTTGATAAGATGTACCGTTACTTTCAGCCTATTCCCTTTCGTCGTCAAAAGACCAGGCCAGACCAGACACAGGCAGGACCAGGCAACAGGCAGCAGGTCCAGTTTTAGCTTTTCCTAACATGTCTGTGAAACGTCTCAGTTGTTGTTTTTGTTGTAGTTGGCGTTGCCTCACTTGTCAAGTCTCCACGCGCGTTGCGCCCATTAAATTCGAATAATCTTAGTTGTTGTTGCTTTTTTTTTTCATCAATCTCCCCACTCTGGACTCGAGTTGCAACTGTCGCATATAGCAGCTGGACACGGTGCTTGTGTGAGACGCTGCAGGCAGGCAGGCAGCATCAGCCCAACTGATTTGAAATTCTAAAGTGATTTTGATTACTTGAGGTATTGATATTTTGACTTACTCCACTATCATCTCGCGTTGATATTGACAATAATTCATTTATGGAATACGTGAATGATGGCATGAACGATTTAAGTGTAATCAAATCAATTTTGTACGATGCAAATCAATCAATGACGCTCAATCAATCTATAAATAACGACGATATCAAAGAATAAAAAGATTTACTACAATTACTTTAAATAACTAATTATAAGAAACATACATTGAAGTAAAACTATTTAATTTAATAATTAATAACCATCGTGTATCTTACACAACAACTGGGACTTAACTTAATTGGGGGCTCAACCTAAAAAACATAATAATTAAGACTCAACGTAAAGAAAAACAACAAGAAAGAAAGCTACATTCGAGTGTGCTCGACTGTAATATACCCGCTACCCAGCTGCTCGTACTTCAAAATTATTTGCGGAACAATAAAGAACGGCTACAATCATATTTTGACCGTAACAGGACTTACAATATTTATGCAAAGTCAAAATCTAAAATAAAACAAGTAAAAAAGCTACAGTCGAGAGTGCTCGACTGTAATATACCCGCTACCCAGCTGCTCGTACATCATTTATTTGCGGAACAAAAAAAAACGGCTACAATCATATTTTGACCGTAAAAGGCTAAGGACTTACAATATTTATGCAAAGTCAAAATCTAAAATAAAAAAAAAAAAACATTTTTGCACACATTTAATTTTTGATGCGGGCGGGACTCGAACCCGTAAATGCATAATAGTACTGTTCGTTTTGCAGTCCACAACTTAAGCCATTTCACCAACATACACGCACACACGATTCGGCACAATGCTGCAAGCAGCGCTGCTGACAGCTATGGAAAACGTTAAGCTGAATAACTTCTGTGTTTATTATCCGATTGTTACCAAATTTTCAGAGATCATCTGGCTAGCTATAGTTATCATGTAAACCGAAAATGAACAATATGGCATCAAAATTTCGCTTGTAATCAATGTCTTTTCGATTTACGGGGGCGGAAGGGGGCGTGGCCAAAATCCAAAATAAACTTGATCAGCGTGCAATAATAACACATATTGTCACCAAATTTGGTAGTCCTAGCTCTTATAATAGCTGAGATCTAGATTTTCACACGGACAGACAGACGGACATGGAAATATCGACTCGGCTGTTGATCCTGAGCCAGAATATATATACTTTATGGGGTCGGAGGTGTCTACTTCTGCCTGTTACATACATTTTCGGTTTAAACAAAGTTATAATACCCTTCTACTCTATGAGTAGCGGGTATAATTACGAACAAAACAAAGAAATAGTTTAACAGGACTTTATGATACCCGCTACTCATAGAGTAGAAGGGTATTATAACTTTGTTCAAACCGAAAATGTATGTAACAGGCAGAAGGAGACACCTCCGACCCCATAAAGTATATATATTCTGCCTCAGGATCAACAGCCGAGTCGATATAGCCATGTCCGTCTGTCCGTCTGTACGTCTAGGTCTCAGCTATTACAAAAGGTAGAGACACCTAATTTCCTGTATACCATAGGTAGATCGAGTTTATTTTCAATTTTCGATGTCGCGCCCACCGCCCACGCAAAACGATAATTACGATTATTAGGAAAAGTATTGAAGTTATGGCTTTCTGCTTTGGTATAAACATAGATAATTACAATATAAATCTATTTTCAAAATTACAATCCGATCGAACAATAAACACAGAAGATATTCATCTAAACGTTTTCCATAGTTACACTCTTTGCGCCATTGCAGCATATCGTAACGTCATCGTCAAATTTCCACATTTTTCCTAAATTTGCGTATTATTTAAATTTCATTAAGAATATTTAAAGCTTTTAAAAATGTTTTAAAAATATTAACTGTTAATTTCCTTAATTTCAAAATATTTAAAAATTTCTATAATTTATTAAAAAATTTTTTTTATACTTCCCACTTTTCCAAAGTTCCATAATTTTTAAAATTGCTTATCAATGAAAAAGGGATTAACTCTTTGTTTCCCTTTTGATTTTTTTGCCTTTCTTATCATTTCTAATATTCTAATATTCTATTCTAATATTCAGCTACCACTGTATTTAGTTAGTGGTTTCGGCACCTTTAGCAGTAAGAGATGTTGTGGCAGCGCTGAAACTTTTGATTGAATTCCCAGCAGCATGCGTTGCAAGACTCCCCATACAGCGCCAACTGCCTGCGCCAACTACCTGTGCCTGCATCTGCGTGTACGTCGGCGTCGATTGTAATCAACACGCTGGGATCAATCAGCAAACTTTAAAACTGAACGCCACACAGCAGTCAGCTCGAATGAATCCATTAAACGTATCAATCATGATGACAGGTCACAGTGCGAGCACAGTATAACTGGAAAAGACCAGGCCAGACCAGACACAGGCAGGACCAGGCAACAGGCAGCAGGTCCAGTTTTAGCTTTTCCTAACATGTCTGTGAAACGTCTCAGTTGTTGTTTTTGTTGTAGTTGGCGTTGCCTCACTTGTGAAGTCTCCACGCGCGTTGCGCCCATTAAATTCGAATAATCTTAGTTGTTGTTGCTTTTTTTTTCATCAATCTCCCCACTCTGGACTCGAGTTGCAACTGTCGCATATAGCAGCTGGACACGGTGCTTGTGTGAGACGCTGCAGGCAGGCAGGCAGCATTAGCCCAACTGGTTTGAAATTCTAAAGTGATTTTGTTTACTTGAGGTATTGATATTTTGACTTGTACGTTGATTAGATAGTTGAAGGCTTTTTAGATGCATGTCAGCAGCAGCAGCGGCCTCAGACCGGTCTCACTGGCTGCATGTCTTGGTCTTGGTCTCTACGTCTCCATTTTCGTCTGCATCTGCGTGATGCGCCTGGCTTGATGTTGATTATAATTTAATTATAAGCAATCTGTAACAAGTAAATGGCTAGCATGGTGCTCTCACTTCATAGCACTCCTGGTCATGGCGCATAACTTAGCAGGCAGGTGTGAAAAAGCTTCATTAGCTTAGACGTCTCAGTCTGAGCCCGCTGCATGACTAATAATAGTCATGGGCCGGTCACATTCTGCTCTCTTGCCACATTTGCCACCGGCACAAACCATACTTATTCTCAATCTGCTTGGCTTGGGCAGCCACGATGTCTGCTAACGAAAGTTGCAGACATTTGAGTGACTGAAGCAAGGCAAAATGCTGTAGAAATTTCCCCTTGCGATTTGCGGCTAATCCCATGGAAAATAATATAGACAGAGAGGTATTCTCTCTTAAGACTTGCTGGCTTTATATGTAGAATTTGTAGCAAGGAGGTACCAAGCGATACAATTCTATTAAAACGATTCAAGTAGGCTGAGTTGCTTCTGTCTTAATTTCTGACTAGGTAAGCTCTCAATGTGTTCGGATTTTCAGTCCGCTCTCAGCTCTCAATTGAGACTGGACTGGGGTTTTTTTTTTCTCTGGGTGAGACTGGAATCTCTTTTTTTTTCTCAGGGTGGGACTGGAATCTCTTTTTTTTTATAACTCTTCTTTTTTTTCGTAGTGCATTTGCATTAAAGTATGCCTTTTTTTAACAAGTAGAGCAATTCTCTTCATTTTTGGATAAGTACACAAAAATGTTTCATATCATCGTTTTTTTTTTATACCCGGTACTTCTGCAGCAATGGCTTAGGCTTGCGCATGCTCTTGACGCTCAACTTGTGTGTCTCAAAGAGTGAGATTGTCGACTGCGAATAATCGTTGCCATAGAGTTTGCCCATGGCCAGAGCCACATCGCGCTGGGTGAAGCCGAGCTCGATGCGACGCTGTTTGAAGGTCTTCGCAAACTGATCGAGCTCCATAACTATTCAACAAATTATTTAATTTCTTTTTTACACTAACTGAATTTTTTGAATTTTTGGTCTTGGTTTACTATATTGTTTGTTTCCTTTGTTTGCTTTGTTTTCAATCTATAGTAATGTTTGCTTTGTTTTCAATCTATAGTAATAATATATTTAATTTAATATCTTTTCTATAACGACTTTTAAATATATTTGGTAAAACTTTTAACTAAATTTTAAATATATATACAGTGGTGGCCTTTTATTTAGCACACTATTTAGCAGCACACTTCAACATGAATTTTTACCGATTGTATAGTGAATAGTTCACCAATTTTTTTCTGGTTGTTGCCTTATTAGTTGATAAGATGTACCGTTACTTTCAGCCTATTCCCTTTCGTCGTCAAAAGACCAGGCCAGACCAGACACAGGCAGGACCAGGCAACAGGCAGCAGGTCCAGTTTTAGCTTTTCCTAAGATGTCTGTGAAACGTCTCAGTTGTTGTTTTTGTTGTAGTTGGCGTTGCCTCACTTGTCAAGTCTCCACGCGCGTTGCGCCCATTAAATTCGAATAATCTTAGTTGTTGTTGCTTTTTTTTTCATCAATCTCCCCACTCTGGACTCGAGTTGCAACTGTCGCATATAGCAGCCGGACACGGTGCTTGTGTGAGACGCTGCAGGCAGGCAGGCAGCATCAGCCCAACTGATTTGAAATTCTAAAGTGATTTTGATTACTTGAGGTATTGATATTTTGACTTGTACGTTGATTAGATAGTTGAAGGCTTTTTAGATGCATGTCAGCTGCAGCAGCGGCCTCAGACCGGTCTCACTGGCTGCATGTCTTGGTCTTGGTCTCTACGTCTCCATTTTCGTCTGCATCTGCGTGATGCGCCTGGCTTGATGTTGATTATAATTTAATTATAAGCAATCTGTAACAAGTAAATGGCTTGCATGGTGCTCTCACTCCATGGCACTCCTGGTCATGGCGCATAATTTAACAGGCAGGTGTGAAAAAGCTTCATTAGCTTAGACGTCTCAGTCCGAGCCCGCTGCATGACTAATAATAGTCATGGGCCGGTCACATTCTGCTCTCTTGCCACATTTGCCACCGGCACAAACCATACTTATTCTCAATCTGCTTGGCTTGGGCAGCCACGATGTCTGCTAACGAAAGTTGCAGACATTTGAGTGACTGAAGCAAGGCAAAATGCTGTAGAAATTTCAACTTGCGATTTGCGGCTAATCCCATGGAAAATAATATAGACAGAGAGGTATTCTCTCTTAAGACTTGCTGGCTTTATATGTAGAATTTGTAGCAAGGAGGTACCAAGCGATACAATTCTATTAAAACGATTCAAGTAGGCTGAGTTGCTTCTGTATTAATTTCTGACTACGTAAACTCTCAATGTGTTCGGATTTTCAGTCCGCTCTCAGCTCTCAATTGAGACTGGACTGGGTTTTTTTTTCTCTGGGTGAGACTGGAATCTCTTTTTTTTTCTCAGGGTGGGACTGGAATCTCTTTTTTTTATAACTCTTCTTTTTTTTCGTAGTGCATTTGCATTAAAGTATGCCTCTCTTCATATCATCGTTTTTTTTTTTATACCCGGTACTTCTGCAGCAATGGCTTAAGCTTGCGCAAGTTAACATGCCCCTCTCCCCGGCCACAGGGAAACAACACCGACCCGGCAACAAATCTAGAGCCGAGGAGTTTCAACGAAGATCGCCAACACGAACTCGGGCCGATCGCCAACACGATCGGTGAGTGAACACACTCGGCCGAAGAGACATTTTGCCTAAGCATACAACTTTTTGTAATAAAGAGAGGATTCTCGTTTCATACCCCGAACTACAGAGTTGTTTTTTGAAAGCTTTTCCTCCCCCGGCCACAGGATTGTAACTGGCGCAGCCGGACTACGGACAAGGGATTAACAATGCCCACTACGCTTATCGTTCTAATTCTAAAGAGGTGATTAACATGTGACGGCAGTGGTTGTGGGGATTTTAGTAGTGAGTGGTGAAATAATAAATTAAATTAAAAAGTTAATAAAACATAACGACGTCCAAGTGCAAATAAAACAAAAGAAACAAACAAAACCAAGTTCAAATTGCTTCACAGGCGACCGTATATGTGTACATCAACCTCTGATAAGGCACCGGGATAGCTTGTGCGGGACAATTTACAACAATTATACCAACAAGTTGATGCGTGTGATGACCGTATAAGTGTACATCAATCGCTGATAAGGCACCGGGATCATCCATACACCCCATCTCATAAAATGATACCAATTAAAAAAAAAAGAAAAAAAGAAAAAAAAAGAAAAATTTGACATATCAAACTGCAGTGCGTGGTGACCGTTTGTATGTGGTTGGTATGCTTTTTGGTTATTTCACCAGAATAGTAATTTCATCACTATAGTAATATTGCATCAGCCCATCTTTGCATTGCGAATGGTTTTTGTAGTTCTGTAGTTCTGAGAACAAATGTTTTGCGCGGCGGTAGGCTGGCGCCGCTGTCGCTGACTGCGAGTTGTTATATAAAAAAAGAAGTGGTAAAGAGCTAGATCAGTCGAATATTAGACTTCATTGTGACCAGAACTCGCTGCGCAAGAAGTGAATATATACATCAATTGCCGCCAAGGCTCCTCCGCACAGTGATTTAAAATAAATAAATGTGAGTTGCGTGTTTAACGACCGAATATGTGTACAACAATCGTTGTTAAGGCACCGGGATCGTTTTTTATTTATCAATTTACATGAACGCAAATTTATTTTACAAATAAAAAAAATATAATAATAATAAAACCTGGACAATTATTATTCATAACAATAAAAAAATAAAATAATAAATAAAAAATAAATATATACACAGTGATACAGTTTCCTTCGGCAAATCAAGTAAGCATGTATGTGTTTGTGTTGCGCCGCTTGTAAAATTCTTACGACGTCGGCGCATCACTGTACATTGGCTGCCGCCAAGAGCTGATGTCGCGCCAGAGTGGCGGCGCGATGCTTGACGCCGCGTTCGCTTGTACACTGTTAAATTCTGTTGAACTTTTTTTTTGCACACCACGCACTGCGAGAAAAGAACCACTTAAAAAAAAAAAATTATAAAAGCAGTAAAATTAATTTAAGAAATATATTATACATTTATAAAAAAAAAAAAAAACGAAAAACAAGAAAAATAATAGAAAACAACAAACAATCCACAAACAACTTAACGTCTTTTGTTGTCACATGTTCACTAACCTCTAAATTACACTCTATTGAATACTTATTTAATTTATGCATTATAGTTAAAGTCGAAAACAAAAAAAAAACTACAAAGGTGGAAGTAAGCACAGCAGCACTACACGAATGACATACAATCAACACTAAACACCGGGAAACAAAGAAAAGAGGAAACTGCGTAACAGACACACACATACAGGTTCTCTTTTATTTTCGAAAGAATACACACATATTATAACACACATTAAAACATAGATACATTTACATAGTATCACAAAATATAACACAATATATTACTACATTAATATACAAACGAAAACAAAACAAACACCCAAAATTTTCCCTATAAAAAAAGAAAAGAGAACAAAAACCACATTCATATTATTAATATACCTATTTACACCTCACATATTATTACTATTTTATATACACATGCACATTACTTACAAACAAAATACAATACACGTAAATGTTTAGGAAAAAAGCCAACACCGGTAACACAGTTAGGGGCATATTAGGGTTAAGGAGCGGATCAGGTCTATCTGAGATAAGGGAAGCGACAGGAATAAAAGAGAAAGACCAGTCGGTTCCATCCCAAAACAATAATCCCACCAACACTATGGATTCCGGTAACGCATCAGGTCAGTCCCACCGTTAGCAATTCTTCAATAAACACAAACCTTAATCTACAACAACTACTAACCCTTGTACATCAACTACCAACTTACGAAGGCCCACCTGACAATCTTGATAGATTTATAGTCAGAGTAGATCAGCTCCTTTTGTTAGCCTCATCAGTGGACCAAGCAACATGCGGACAGTACTTACTTGAAACTATCCGTGACAAAATTAAAGGCAGGGCAGACGAAGCGCTGAATGTCTGCGATGTACTCCTTAGTTGGGATGACATCAAAGCAAACCTCAAGCGACTATACTCTAGCAAGAAAACAGAAGAAATGCTTGTTAGAGAGCTACACAATTTTCCGGACGGACTCACTATGGGGAAATTATATTACTCAACCGCAAAAATAAGAAGCGAACTAATGTCACTCGCCAGAGAAGCAGACCCTAGTGGACAGTCTCTCGCGGTCAAACGTGACCAATACGACAGATTCTGCCTAAATGCATTTTTAGTTGGATTAAAGGACCCACTTAGGTCAGCCATTAGGTATCAAAGGCCAGAGACAATCGAGAAAGCATACGAGTACGGACAGATTGAATTAAACTTCTCTAGAAGCCTGAACAAACACCAAGAAAACCGACGACGCGACAGCCCAACATACGGGAATCACCCATACGCGAAAGGACAACCAACTAATAGTGACTACAACAGTCGCTACATACCACGACAACAGAACTATAATAACGGCAACAACGCTCGTCATGATAACACCCGACATGATAACACCAACAATGACAATAATAGCCGCTTTATGCAGAGACAACAAAATTTTAACAACAATAATAATAGACGCTTCACACGTCAAAATAATTCCCATAACGATAGTAATGGTCGACAAGATAGAACAACTCTGGACAGGAACCCCTTCCACAATAACGACCAACCAGATCAGACCCTACGTCACCAAAACAGGAACAACCATAATCAAAGCGCTCCGCTATGTAACATCAACGATGATGCAAATTTTCGAGTAGAAGCCTCGGGAAGCCAGTCGGATACATAAGCAAGAAGACTCACGGATCTTCCTTGCCATTTGTTTTCTTATCACCAAACTCCATGGTGTCAAACCCTCTCAAATTCCTTATAGACACAGGATCTACTTACTCTTTCATAAATCCAGCACTTATTAATGAAGATCATATTAAAAAACTAACCTCAGATATCAATATCCACACTGTCCTCAGTACATTCAAAATTCGGGAATATACAGATAAATTAAACTTCAAACAATTCGGAAAAATTATCAATTTTAATTATTTTATTTTATTTTATTATTATTATTTTATTTCCACCCCCACTTCAATGGATATCCTATCTAGCCTAAATGCAAAAATAAACTTTGCCGAATCCATACGAGAAACACCAGAAACCGCCATCCCAATCCTCACAAGGGCAAACCCTGTAGACACATTACATAACCTGCCACAAAATACCAAAATGCTACTTCCGCTCCCAGTAAACTTCATGCAAGGAGACTTTTTATGCGAAACCACAAATTTGAATAATCAGGCAGAAGAGTTCTCTCCACGAACCCACCAATATTTAAACTGCATGTCCATGGCAACAGATACAGACAGACCGGACGACCAACAATGAAACATTCAGACGGAACACCTCAACAGCGAGGAGAAACAACACATACTCAAACTATGCAAGTCATTCAAAAGACTTTTCCACAACGAAAATAACCAACTAACGTTCTCTAACGCCGTCAAACACTCTATACCAACAACAGATAATATACCGATTGACACAAAATCTTATCGTTACCCATTTGTACATAAAAACGAAGTTCGAAAGCAAATTTCAAAAATGCTCGAAGAAAACATCATAAAAAACAGCCATTCCCCCTGGAGTGCACCCGTCTGGGTTGTACCTAAGAAAAGTGACATCATAGGCGAAAAAAAGTGGCGCTTGGTACTAGAAATTAAATGAGAAGACTATCTCTGATAGATACCCTATCCCGAACATTGCAGATATACTAGACAGCATAGGAAAGACCATGTATTTCACAACGATAGACTTAGCAAGTGGCTTTCACCAAATTCAAATGAACCCACGCGACGCGACCAAGACGGCATTCACCGTCGAAAATGGGCATTACGAGTTCACGAGAATGCCCTTCGGCCTCAAGAACGCCCCTGCCACGTTCCAACGCGTTATGGACAACGTTTTAGGTGACTTGGTCGGTAACGTCTGTCTCGTCTTTCTCGACGATATAATAGTATTCTCACTCTCACTCCAAAAACATATAACAGATATTAAATCGGTTTTCACAAAACTCCAAAACGCAAATCTGAAAATCCAACCAAGCAAGTGTAGCTTTTTAAGGAAGGAAATCGATTTCCTGGGACATATCGTAACCCAGGAAGGAGTCAAACCAAACCCACTTAAGATTCAAACCATCAAAGACTTCCCCTGCCCAAAGACAACCAGGGAAATTAAATCATTTTTAGGATTATTGGGTTACTACAGGAAATTCATAAAGGACTTCGCGAAAATAACTAAACCCATAACGAGACAGTTAAAAGGGAAGAAATCTATAATAATAGACGATGAATTTAAACAAGCTTTCGAAATGTCGAAAGATCTTCTTTGTACACAGACGCAAGTAATTATGCGATAGGCTCTGTGTTGTCACAAGGCCCAGACACTAATGACAGACCCATATCTTTTGCTAGCAGAACACTATCGGACACGGAAATCCGCTATTCTACGATAGAGAAAGAAATGCTAGCCATCATTTGGTCTGTAGGTCATTTCAGACCATACCTCTTCGGGCGTAGATTCAAAATAGTCACAGACCATAAGCCCTTAATCTGGCTAGAAAATCTGAAAGGCCAGAATCCAAAACTACTTCGATGGAAAACTATCCTGGCCGCTTACGACTACGAAGTCGTATACAAAAAAGGGTCGCAAAACGTAGTTGCTGACGCACTCAGCAGAATTGAGCCAAACTTAAACATAAACGAAGACCCACAAATTATACCAATCGCTTCGCAACCATTAAATCACTTTAATTGCCAAATAATATTTCGTACCGGATCAGCAACTGCGAGACAAGTAGAAACACCATTTATCCATAAAGTAAGACACATAATCACAGAACCCGTACATACTTTCGACTCCGTCACAAACACCCTTCAAACAATCCTGAAACCGAATAAAACATTCGCAATATTTGCACCAGACGATATTTTCAAAATAATAGAAGAGTCCTATAATAACTATTTCTTTGAAAATGACTTATACAAAATTATCCGCTGCAATATATGCCTAACCGAAATTACGAATCCTCTTGACCAGGAAAACGAAATTCGTGCGTACCACTTTAACACTAATCATAGGGGGATAGATGAAACATATAACCATTTGAAAAGGGACATTTATTTTCCGCATTTAAAAGACATTATCACAAAAATTATAAAAAATTGTGATACCTGCCTAACCCTAAAATACGATAGGCACCCCCATAGACCATTGATGCAAAGCCCAACCGCCCCAGAGGGACCATTGGCAGTCGTACATATAGACATATATTTTATTAACAATACTTGTAACCTCACAATTATCGATAAATTCACCAAGCTAGCGCAAGCTTACCCCCTTAGCAATAGGAATTCAATAAAAGTCGCCGATGCCCTACTACAATTCATAAGTCACTATGGCGCACCACAGAAAATAATCTTCGACCAGGGCGCGGAATTTTCGGGCAGTCTATTCAACGACCTCTTAACTCAATTCCAAATAACAGCTCATACAACTTCATTCCAACAATCTACGGGAAATGCTCCTGTCGAGAGACTGCACTCCACCTTAACCGAACTATACAGGATAATCATGGACAAAAGAAAAGAAGCACGCCTTGAACGCGATCATGTCCAAATACTCTCAGAAGCAATAGCAACTTATAACAATGCAATACACTCCAGCACTTCCTATACCCCTTTCGAGCTCTTCCACGGAAGAACTCACATATTCAACAAAACAATAACATTCGACAATCACCACGATTACCTTAAGAAATTAAACGAATTTAGAAAAGACATATACCCAAAAGTACAGGAACATTTAAACGCGACCACAGAAAGAAGACTGGCTAAATTAAACGAGGACAGAGAGACACCAATCCAAGTCGAGCCTAATGATAAAATATTTAGAAAAGAAAACCGTAGAAACAAGATAGCACCGAGATTTTCACTACACAAAGTAGATAGAGACAAAGGCATCACTTTCCTAACAACTAAAGGTCAAAAGTTACACAAACAAAAAATTAGGAAAACAGTTAAGAAAACAGTGGAAGAAACATAAGATAGTCAAGCACTATTCAATAAATATATTATTAACAAGAAACAATCTAAAAAAACAAAAAAAAAAAAAAATCTGAAGAGGCACAAACATTTTTCTTTAACGAACTTAAGGAAGTCAGAAATAACACATATTCATTATAAAATAGGATAAACTACAATATAGACACTGTCTGATAATGTAAACAAAGTAGTAGTTATTAGCAGGTAAACTAAACATTATCCCTAAACTGTTATTTCATAAGGAACAAATAATAATATAAGATAGATAATAAGTAAACAAAGTATAACTTTAGCATAAGATATAACGCTTATAAAAACAACACTCATGTTTAACATTAAGATACCCATTTAAAAAAAAACTGTCAAATTCAAAATGTCGTCGGAGTTCGTGGCATACACCAACAACACGTCACCTAATCACCTTTCTCCGATACGGCCATTTCCCTTATGGCCTTCTCTTCGGACTAGGGGGCGGGGGGGAGGAGTTAACATGCCCCTCTCCCCGGCCACAGGGAAACAACACCGACCCGGCAACAAATCTAGAGCCGAGGAGTTTCAACGAAGATCGCCAACACGAACTCGGGCCGATCGCCAACACGATCGGTGAGTGAACACACTCGGCCGAAGAGACATTTTGCCTAAGCACACAACTTTTTGTAATAAAGAGAGGATTCTCGTTTCATACCCCGAACTACACAGTTGTTTTTTTGAAAGCTTTTCCTCCCCCGGCCACAGGATTTAACTCGCATGCTCTTGACGCTCAACTTGTGTGTCTCAAAGAGTGAGATTGTCGCCTGCAAATAATCGTTGCCCATGGCCAGAGCAACATCGCGCTGGGTGAAGCCGAGCTCGATGCGACGCTGCTTGAAGATTTTCGCAAACTGATCGAGCTCTATAACTATTCAACAAATTATTTAATTTCTTTTTTACACTAACTGAATTTTTTGAATTGTTTGTCTTGGTTTACTATATTGTTTGTTTTCTTGTTTGCTTTGTTTTCAATCTATAGTAATGTTTGCTTTGTTTTCAATCTATAGTAATAATATATTTAATTTAATATCTTTTCTATAACGGCTTTTAAATATATTTGGTAAAACTTTTAACTAAATTTTAAATATATATACAGTGGTGGCCTTTTATTTAGCACACTATTTAGCAGCACACTTCAACATGAATTTTTACCGATTGTATAGTGAATAGTTCACCAATTTTTTTTCTGGTTGTTGCCTTATTAGTTGATAAGATGTACCGTTACTTTCAGCCTATTCCCTTTCGTCGTTTTTTTTTCTGCGTTGGTTTGAATGAATTAACTATGATTTTCAGCTGGACATGAGTTTAGCACACTTATACTTTTTATACCCGCTACTCATTGAGTAGAAGGGTATTATAACTTTGTTCAAACCGAAAATGTATGTAACAGGCAGAAGGAGACACCTTCGACCCCATAAAGTATATATATTCTGGCTCAGGATCAACAGCCGAGTCGATATAGCCATGTCCGTCTGCCTAGATCTCAGCTATTACAAAAGGTAGAGACACCTAATTTCCTGTATACCATAGGTAGATCGAGTTTATTTTCAATTTTCGATGTCGCGCCCACCGCCCACGCAAAACGATAATTACGATTATTAGGAAAAGTATTGAAGTTATGGCTTTCTGCTTTGGTATAAACATAGATAATTACAATGTAAATCTATTTTCAAAATTACAATCCGATCGAACAATAAACACAGAAGATATTCATCTAAAACGTTTTCCATAGTTACACTCTTTGCGCCTTTGCAGCATATCGTGACGTCATCGTCAAATTTCCACATTTTTCCTAAATTTGCGTATTATTTAAAATTCATTAAGAATATTTAAAGCTTTTTAAAAATGTTTTAAAAATATTAACTGTCAATTTTCTTAATTTCAAAATATTTAAAAATTTCTATAATTTATTAAAATTTTTTTTTTATACTTCCCACTTTTCCAAAGTTCCATAATTTTTAAAATTGCTTATCAATAAAAAAGGGAATAACTCTTTGTTTCCCTTTTGATTTTTTTTTGCCTTTCTTATCATTTCTAATATTCTAATATTCTATTCTAATATTCAGTTACCACTGTATTTAGTTAGTGGTTTCGGCACCTTTAGCAGTAAGAGATGTTGTGCCAGCGCTGACACTTTTGATTGAATTCCCAGCAGCATGCGTTGCAAGACTCCCCCATACAGCGCCAACTGCCTGCGCCAACTACCTGTGCCTGCATCTGCGTGTACGTCGGCGTCGATTGTAATCAACACGCTGGGATCAATCAGCAAACTTTAAAACTGAACGCCACACAGCAGTCAGCTCGAATGAATCCATTAAACGTATCAATCATGATGACAGGTCACAGTGCGAGCACAGTATAACTGGAAAAGACCAGGCCAGACCAGACACAGGCAGGACCAGGCAACAGGCAGCAGGTCCAGTTTTAGCTTTTCCTAACATGTCTGTGAAACGTCTCATTTGTTGTTTTTGTTGTAGTTGGCGTTTCCTCACTTGTCAAGTCTCCACGCGCGTTGCATTAAATTCGAATAATCTCAGTTGTTGTTGCTTTTTTTTCAAAAATCTCCCCACTCTGGACTCGAGTTGCAACTGTCGCATATAGCAGCTGGACACGGTGATTGTGTGAGACGCTGCAGGCAGGCAGGCAGCATCAGCCCAACTGATTTGAAATTCTAAAGTAATTTTGATTACTTGAGGTATTGATATTTTGACTTGTACGTTGATTAGATAGTTGAAGGCTTGTTAGATGCATGTCAGCAGCAGCAGCGGCCTCAGACCGGTATCACTGGCTGCATGTCTTGGTCTTGGTCTCTACGTCTCCATTTTCGTCTGCATCTGCGTGATGCGCCTGGCTTGATGTTGATTATATTTTAATTATAAGCAATGTGTAACAAGTAAATGGCTTGCATGGTGCTCTCACTCCATAGCACTCCTGGTCATGGCGCATAATTTAGCAGGCAGGTGTGAAAAAGCTTCATTAGCTTAGACGTCTCAGTCCGAGCCCGCTGCATGACTAATAATAGTCATGGACCGGTCACATTCTGCTCTCTTGCCACATTTGCCACCGGCACAAACCATACTTATTCTCAATCTGCTTGGCTTGGGCAGCCACGATGTCTGCTAACGAAAGTTGCAGACATTTGAGTGACTGAAGCAAGGCAAAATGCTGTAGAAATTTCCCCTTGCGATTTGCGGCTAATCCCATGGAAAATAATATAGACAGAGAGGTAGAGACTTGCTGGCTTTATATGTAAAATTTGTAGCAAGAAGGTACCAAGCGATACAATTCTATTAAAACGATTCAAGTAGGCTGAGTTGCTTCTGTCTTAATTTCTGACTACGTAAGCTCTCAATGTGTTCGGATTTTCAGTCCGCTCTCAGCTCTCAATTGAGACTGGACTGGGGTTTTTTTTTTCTCTGGGTGAGACTGGAATCTCTTTTTTTTTCTCAGGGTGGGACTGGAATCTCTTTTTTTTTTATAACTCTTCTTTTTTTTCGTAGTGCATTTGCATTAAAGTATGCCTTTTTTTGACAAGTAGAGCAATTCTCTTCATTTTTGGATAAGTACACAAAAATGTTTCATATCATCGTTTTTTTTTTATACCCGGTACTTCTGCAGCAATGGCTTAAACTTGCGCATGCTCTTGACGCTCAACTTGTGTGTCTCAAAGAGTGAGATTGTCGCCTGCGAATAATCGTTGCCATAGAGTTTGCCCATGGCCAGAGCCACATCGCGCTGGGTGAAGCCGAGCTCGATGCGACGCTGCTTGAAGGTCTTCGCAAACTGATCGAGCTCCATAACTATTCAACAAATTATTTAATTTCTTTTTTACACTAACTAAATTTTTTGAATTTTTGGTCTTGGTTTACTATATTGTTTGTTTCCTTGTTTGCTTTGTTTTCAATCTATAGTAATGTTTGCTTTGTTTTCAATCTATAGTAATAATATATTTAATTTAATATCTTTTCTATAACGACTTTTAAATATATTTGGTAAAACTTTTAACTAAATTTTAAATATATATACAATGGTGGCCTTTTATTTAGCACACTATTTAGCAGCACACTTCAACATGAATTTTTACTGATTGTATAGTGAATAGTTCACCAATTTTTTTTCTGGTTGTTGCCTTATTAGTTGATAAGATGTACAGTTACTTTCAGCCTATTCCCTTTCGTCGTTTTTTTTTTCTGCGTTGGTTTGAATGAATTAACTATGATTTTTAGCTGGACATGAGTTTAGCACACTTATACTTTTTTTTATTAATTTATTAAGTAGAATGAGAAAACATAAGAAAGGGGACTAATATTTTGTTGGATATCCTTTGTTTTTGATAACTACATCCAATCTTCTGTGCTGACTCTCCACTAAAGCAGCACATCTGTTCTGCGGAATACTGTACCACGCTTCTCGGATAACTATCCACAAATCATTCAAACTGCCCAGATTTTTGGTGCGAATGTGCTGCTCAACATCATTCTAGAGATTCTCTATCGGATTGAGGTCCGGTGACTGAGCTGGCCACTTCAGCGTAACAACTTGATGCTCCTAAAGGCAACTTTTCATAAGCCGTGAAGTGTGCTTAGGATCGTTGTCGTGCATAAAACGCCATGATAATGGCATATTGTCCTCGGAATATGGCACCATTATATCCTCTATAATTTCTTTATAGACGTATTGGTCCATACGAGTGTCCATCCGGTAAATCATTGATACATATTTTTTAATAACATTTAAATTTTTAATTAAAATAAATAGGTAATACTAAATATGCGAGTCCTTAAAAGAAAGAACAAAGAAAAAAAAAAGAAACGAAAAAATAGAAAAAAAAGAAAGAAAATTTCTTTCTTTTCTAGAAAGAAAAAGAAAATTTGGTAACAATCGGATAATAAACACAGAAGTTATTCAGCTTAACGTTTTCCATAGCTGTAAGCAGCGCTGCCGGCAGCGCTGCTTGCAGCATTGTGCCGAATTGTGTGTGCGTGTACGGTGGTGAAATGGGTTAAGTTGTGGACTGAAAAACGAACAGTACTATTATGCATTTACGAGTTCGAGTCCCGCCCGCATCAAAAATTAAATGTGTGCAAAAATGTTTTTTTTTTTTTATTTTATATTTTGACTTTGCATAAATATTATAAGTCCATAGCCTTTTACGGTCAAAATATGATTGTAGCCCATTTTTTGTTCCGCAAATAAATTATGTACAAGCAGCTGGGTAGCGAGTATATTACAGTCGAGCACACTCGACTGTAGCTTTCTTACTTGTTTTATAATGAAATTCTTATAATTTTCTTATATATTGCATATTTTTATTTTTAATTTCGTTCATTACATTTTTTGTGGGCGACTGCAAATCTTTATTTTTATCATATATGATTTGTAAGTGAGACAAGGCATTTTATATGGCAATATACTATACATGGTTATATATAATATGTATATGAGCACAAGTGTAAATTTTTTGTTTCAGCCAATTAAATTAATATAAGTAAATCCCAACAACAATTCCTCTGGGCCCATAGGATGGATTTGGGAAGGTGAACTTATTATTTTCTTTACATTTACACTTGCTTATGTGAACATATACCAACAAAAACATACAGATATTATACCCTTTTAATTGCACAATCTCTACATAAATGAAATGAAAGAATTAAGAGGAACAACTTAAAAGTGAAAGACAAGAAAATGACAGTTACATACAATATAATAAAAGTTTGGTGAAATTAAATTAGTGAAACAGAAATAAAATATAGAGTTAAACGAAATTACAGAAATAAATAAAACAAAGAAATGAAATGAAGATAAACTAAAAATATGAAATATGAGTGGCCTTATATACTATCTTTTTTCTTATTATTAAATGAATAAAATTATTACAATGTTTTGGTAAATATATATAGTTTTCGTGGCTTTCTGATCGAGTGAGGGCTTTATTATTTGGCTAACGAACCCCCCCAATACGATTGTAGCCGCAACTAGGGTCCCAATCGGCCAACAGTTTAGCCAAGATCTCACCACTCAATCAATATAAATATACATAATCCATCAAGCCTTTATTTATACCGAGTTTGTTAAATCGCAAATTAGCGTCGGATAATAGACTGTTAACAATAACTTGAAAAAATTAAGCGATTTCGGCTTCACTTATCCCCAGTGCATATGCTATAGTAGCAAACTGATTTAGCTTTTGAAACTGAAGAATTGGAAAAACGATTTTTGGCATTGACCGAGAAACTCGTCCAGTTGTTTAAATTATTTGTCGGGAAATTATATCCTACGGATCGTGTCTAAGAGAATATCCGACAGACCTGCGAATGCAGAGTGATCGGATATAATTGTTCATTTTAAAGTGAATTCTGGAAATTAATTCACTAGACCTTCCACAATGGGATTATAAAATAGAGCAGGAAGCATATTTCTAATACAATGAAAACATGGTCCACTCTCTCCCCAAATAGGAAGCGAGGTAAACTTACCAATAGACAAACGCATTCACAATAATGAAGAGAAACCTCAATAATAAATCGAACTTTTTATTGTGGCTAACGAAATCACTAGATAGTGATGAGTCGTTGTCGCTGTTGATCATCAAATAAGTTTTCATTGTTGAAGTATTTAGAAAATCGGCCGAATATGGAATTTTCTACGTTCAGCTCAGCTAAACATCACCCTATTATGCAGGTTTTGCTGAAAAGCTACAGCGTGAAAAGTTTTTAAATTAAAACAAGTAAGAAAGCTACAGTCGAGTGTGCTCGACTGTAATATACCCGCTACCCAGCTGCTTGTACATAATTTATTTGCGGAAAAAAAAAACGGCTACAATCATATTTTGACCGTAAAAGGTTATGGACTTATAATATTTATGTAAAGTCAAAATATAAAATAAAAAAAAAAAACATTTTTGCACACATTTAATTTTTGATGCGGGCGGGACTCGAACCCATAAATGCATAATAGTACTGTTCGTTTTTCAGTCCACAACTTAACCCATTTCACCACCGTACACGCACACACGATTCGGCACAATGCTGCAAGCAGCGCTGCCGGCAGCGCTGCTTACAGCTATGGAAAACGTTAAGCTGAATAACTTCTGTGTTTATTATCCGATTGTTACCAAATTTTCAGAGATCATCTGGCTAGCTGTAGTTATCATGTAAACCGAAAATGAACAACATGGCATCAAAATTGAACTTGTTATCAATGTTTTTTCGATTTGCGGGGGCGGAAGGGGGCGTGGCCAAAATCCAAAATAACCTTGATCAGCATGTAATAATAACACCTATTGTCACCAAATTTGGCTCTCCTAGCTCTTATAATAGCTGAGATCTAGATTTTCACACGGACAGACAGACGGACAGACGGACATGGCTATATCGAATCGGCTGTTGATCCTGAGCCAGAATATATATACTTTATGGGGACGGAGGTGTCTCCTTCTGCCTGCTACATACATTTTCGGTTTGAACAAAGTTATAATACCCTTCTACTCTATGAGTAGCGGGTATAAAAAGTCATCGTAAGGTATGATCCAAGCGGTCTGCTGTTATGTTAGTAAAAGCTAATTGAAACTACCCTTTCATCAACTTCCCTGAGTAGCATAAGGAAAATAAAAACCTTATTAAAAACAAATGAAATAGTAAACATTTTACGATAAACTAATAAAATAAAAAAATAATAAAGTTTTTTCTGAACATTTAAAAAAACAAATATGCCTTTAGCACGCAGTAGAGAGGACTTGGGTCAGGTACATGCAACTGCAGGAGAGCCTGAAGGTACTTGCTATCTTTGTTTAGAGCATCTGCTGACAACAGAAAACATACTAACTACTGAATGCGGGCATAGATTTTACAACCGGTGTATCGTGGCTCATCTAGAAAATTATTTAGAGTGTCTTGAGTGCAAAGCACCGGGTACAATACAGGGCTTGCATTACTCAGCACATCTAGAGCCTCAAGCAAGCATTAGCAAAAGTGCTATTCCAAAAGTACACAACACACGAAGTAAAGAAAAACCCGATACTGGGGTAACACTATACAAACATATAGATGAGAAGATGGGGGCAGCTGACTTAAATGAGTCACAAAACCAAGATACTCAGCCGAAAATTAATTCACAATCCACCCAAGGTCGAGAGCCTGGGGGTGGTGGAGGTCGAAATAGAAATATTCGCTATCAGCCGCGGATTTCCGATCCGCCTGCACATCATTTTGAAGTAATCGGTTATGACAGAATTTTTAGTAGGATCGAACATCTTATACAAGCCAAATTTGACAACTTAAACCTATCAAGCGGCATACATTCTCCCAATAGTTCTCGGCAACTTCCGTCTCCACGTGTGTCTCACATTAGTGCAGCTTCGGCGAGGGTGAGTGACACGCGCTCGAACACAATGTTAAGTCCATAAAAAGTCACCCAGATCATTCAGGGCTGGGGAAAAAAATACGACGCAACAGTTAATGGCTCTACAGTTCAGGAATTTTTATACAGAATAAAAGCATTGACCATTGATAGTCTAAACGGTGATTTTGCTATTGTATGCAAAAACTTACATATTCTCTTGACAAGTAAAGCAAGAAGAATGGTAAAGAGAACCCTGAGGTAATATGGGAAGAATTTTGTGCAGATTTTAAGCAATCTAGCAAAGTCAATACTTAACCGAGGCTGTTTAAAAGAGCCGTTGCTGCTGTGGAGACTGAAGAGTACTTACAGTCGGCATCAGAGACGGAGTCTGTATCTGTAGAGGCTTTGCATATAAGCCTCAATGTCCAACATGCCTAAAGATAGCGGAAAACTCCCAGGGGGGCTCATTCGTCGACGGCAGGCGAATGACCAAAAACTAGAATCCGCAATGAATATCAATCTGCAGAATCAGATTGCCCACGGCAGATGTCTGCAATTTTAAAACAGGCATCTACACATCCACACTCGGACATTTCTTTACTACGACAGACGGACATGGCTATATCGACTCTGCTGTTGATCCTGAGCCAGAATATATATACTTTATGGGGTCGGAGGTGTCTACTTCTGCCTGTTACATACATTTTCGGTTTAAACAAAGTTATAATACCCTTTCACTCTATGAGTAGCGGGTATAAACAGTGCAACTACAAAAAAAAAACTATTATTAAAGAATTTACACAATATACAACATACATATAAGCAGTGATGCACAAAATTACACAATGCAATACACATACATCACCGCAGTTACACATTATTACTTAATTAGCATCTAACAAGATAAAAATCATGCAGAAGGAAATAGGATCAGACGTAGCATTAATATTAATAACAAAAATTGAAAAAAACAAGTAAGAAAGCTACAGTCGAGAGTGCTCGACTGAAATATACCCGCTACCCAGCTGCTCGTACATCATTTATTTGTGGAACAAAAAAAAAAACGGCTACAATCATATTTTGACTGTAAAAGGCTATGGACTTATAATATTTATGCAAAGTCAAAATCTAAAATAAAAAAAAACAAGTAAGAAAGCTACAGTCGAGTGTGCTCGACTGTAATATACCCGCTACCCAGCTGCTTGTACATAATTTATTTGTGGAACAAAAAAACGGCTACAATCATATTTTGACCGTAAAAGGCTATGGACTTATAATATTTATGCAAAGTCAAAATATAAAATAAAAAAAAAAAACATTTTTGCACACATTTAATTTTTGATGCGGGCGGGACTCGAACCCGTAAATGCATAATAGTACTGTTCGTTTTGCAGTCCACAACTTAACCCATTTCACCACCGTACACGCACACACGATTTGGCACAATGCTGCAAGCAGCGCTGCTTACAGCTGTGGAAAACGTTAAGCTGAATAACTTCTGTGTTTATTATTCGATTGTTACTAAATTTTCAGAGATCATCTGGCTAGCTATAGTTATCATGTAAACCGAAAATGAACAACATGGCATCAAAATTGAACTTGTTATCAATGTTTTTTCGATTTGCGGGGGCTTAAGGGGGCGTGGCCAAAATCCAAAATAAACTTGATCAGCGTGCAATAATAACAGATATTGTCACCAAATTTGGTTGTCCTAGCTCTTATAATAGCTGAGATCTAGATTTTCACACGGACAGACAGACGGACAGACGGACAGACGGACATGGCTATATCGACTTGGCTGTTGATCCTGAGCCAGAATATATATACTTTATGGGGTCGGAGGTGTCTCCTTCTGCCTGTTACATACATTTTCGGTTTGAACAAAGTTATAATACCCTTCTACTCTATGAGTAGCGGGTATAAAAATGAATAGAAATGACAAACAAAAGTTTGAAAATTTACTTTAAAGTCCTGTTAAACTATTTCTTTGTTTTGTTCGTAATTATACCCGCTACTCATAGAGTAGAAGGGTATTATAACTTTGTTCAAACCGAAAATGTATGTAACAGGCAGAAGTAGACACCTCCGACCCCATAAAGTATATATATTCTGGCTCAGGATCAACAGCCGAGTCGATATAGCCATGTCCGTCTGTCCGTCTGTCTGTCCGTGTGAAAATCTAGATCTCAGCTATTATAAGAGCTAGGACAACCAAATTTGGTGACAATATCTGTTATTATTGCACGCTGATCAAGTTTATTTTGGATTTTGGCCACGCCCCCTTAAGCCCCCGCAAATCGAAAAAACATTGATAACAAGTTCAATTTTGATGCCATGTTGTTCATTTTCGGTTTACATGATAACTATAGCTAGCCAGATGATCTCTGAAAATTTGGTAACAATCGAATAATAAACACAGAAGTTATTCAGCTTAACGTTTTCCATAGCTGTAAGCAGCGCTGCTTGCAGCATTGTGCCGAATCGTGTGTGCGTGTACGGTGGTGAAATGGGTTAAGTTGTGGACTGAAAAACGAACAGTACTATTATGCATTTACGGGTTCGAGTCCCGCCCGCATCAAAAATTAAATATGTGCAAAAATGTTTTTTTTTTTTATTTTATATTTTGACGTTGCATAAATATTATAAGTCCATAGCCTTTTACGGTCAAAATATGATTGTAGCCGTTTGTTTGTTCCGCAAATAAATTATGTACAACCAGCTGGGTAGCGGGTATATTACAGTCGAGCACACTCGACTGTAGCTTTCTTACTTGTTTTATTTTTAATTTCGTTAATTACATTTTTTGTGGGCGACTGTAAATCTTTATTTTTATCATTTATGATTTTTATGTGAGACAAGGCATTTTATATGGCAATATACTATACATGGTTATATATAATATGTATATGAGCACAAGTGTAAATTTTTTGTTTCAGCCAATTAAATTAATATAATTAAATCCCAACAACAATTCCTCTGGGCCCATAGGATGGATTTGGGAAGGTTAACTTATTATTTTCTTTACATTTACACTTGCTTATGTGAATATATACCAACAAATACTTACAGATATTATACCCTATTAATTGCACAATCTCTACATAAATGAAATGAAAGAATTAAGAGGAACAAATTAAAAGTGAAAGACAAGAAAATGAAAGTTACATACAATATAATAAAAGTTTAGTGAAATTAAATTAGTGAAACAGAAATAAAATATAGAGTTAAACGAAATTACAGAAATAAATAAAAAAAAGAAATGAAATGAAGAAAAATTAAAAATATGAAATATGAATGAAAACAAATAAGTACTAAATGAATTAAATTAAAGTTAGCAACTGTAACAGAAAAATTAAATAAAAATATTGCATAGTTTAAAAATAAAGAAACAAAAACGGAACAAATAAGCTGGAGATAATGTAGTTAAATAATGATAAAAGATTTCCATGAGATTAGGTTAAATAAAATTAAATTTTCTTTATTTTAAAAACTTATCAGCAAGGTAGCATGGCCTTATATACTATCTTTTTTCTTATTATTAAATGAATAAAATTATTATAATGTTTTGGTAAATATATATAGTGAAATCATGAAATTATAGAGGGTGGGTACAGAGGCGGGCTACTATACCATCAGTGTAGCCTTATTTCCATTAGATATACTGCCATATCAGCATATTACCCTCATGAGCTCTCAGACTTTTGTTCTTTCTTTTAAATTTTTTATGCATTAATTATAAGTCTTGTTCATCTACATAATAGGCACGGGACTATAAATTTATTTCAGCGTGGCATTCTGATAGAGTGAGGGCTTTATTATTTGGCCAACGAACCCCCCCAATACGATTGTAGCCGCAACTAGGGTCCCAATCGGCCAACAGTTTAGCCAAGATCTCACCACTCAATCAATATAACTAGTACATTATAGAATTTGGCGCCCAACGCGTGGGGCCACGCAGAAACTACTAGGTACTTTAAATTAGAAGGCGAAATCCATCAAGCCTTTATTTATACCGAGTTTGTTAAATCGCAAATTAGCGTCGGATAATAGACTGTTAACAATAACTTGAAAAAATTAAGCGATTTCGGCTTCACTTATCCCAAGTGCATATGCTATAGTAGCAAACTAATTTAGGTTTTGAAACTGAAGAATTGGAAAAACGATTTTTGGCATTGACCGAGAAACTCGTCCAGTTGTTTAAATTATTTGTCGGGAAATTATATCCTAAGGATCGTGTCTTAGAGAATATCCGACAATCCTGCGAATGCAGAGTGATCGGATATAATTGTTCATTTTAAAGTGAATTCTGGAAATTAATTCACTAGACCTTCCACAACGGGATTATAAAATAGACCAGGAAGCATATTTCTAATACAATCAAAACATGGTCCACTCTCTCCTCAAATAGGAAGCGAAGTAAACTTACCAATAGACAAACGCATTCACAATAATGAAGAGAAACCTCAATAATAAATCGAACTTTTTATTGTGGCTAACGAAATCACTAGATAGTGATGAGTTGTTGTCATTTTCATTGTTGGAGTATTAAGGAAATCGGCCGAATATGGAATTTGCTACGTTCAGCTCAGCTAAACATCACCCTATTATGCAGGTTTTGCTGAAAAGCTACAGCGTGAAAAGTTTTTAAATTAAAAAGTCATCGTAAGATATGACCCAAGCGGTCTGCTGTTATGTTAGTAAAAGCTAATTGAAACTACCCTTTCATCAACTTCCCTGAGTAGCATAAGGAAAATAAAAACCTTATTAAAAACAAATAAAATAGTAAACATTTTACGATAAACTAACAAAATAAAAAAATAATAAAGTTTTCTCTGAACATTTAAAAAAAACAAATATGCCTTTAGCACGCAGTAGAGAGGACTTGGGTCAGGTACATGCAACTGCAGGAGAGCCTGAAGGTACTTGCTATCTTTGTTTAGAGCATCTGCTGACAACAGAAAACATACTAACTACTGAATGCGGGCATAGATTTTACAACCGGTGTATCGTGGCTCATCTAGAAAAGTATCCAGAGTGTCTTGAGTGCAAAGCACCGGGTACAATACAGGGCTTGCATTACTCAGCACATCTAGAGCCTCAAGCAAGCATTAGCAAAAGTGCTATTCCAAAAGTACACAACACACGAAGTAAAGAAAAACCCGATACTGGGGTAACACTATACAAACATATAGATGAAAAGATGGGGGCAGCTGACTTAAATGAGTCACAAAACCAAGATACTCAGCCGAAAATTAATTCACAATCCACCCAAGGTCGAGAGCCTGGGGGTGGTGGAGATCGAAATAGAAATATTCGCTTTCAGCCGCGGATTTCCGATCCGCCTGCACATCATTTTGAAGTAATCGGTTATGACAGAATTTTTAGTAGGATCGAACATCTTATACAAGCCAAATTTGACAACTTAAACCTATCAAGCGGCATACATTCTCCTAATAGTTCTCGGCAACTTCCGTCTCCACGTGTGTCTCACATTAGTGCAGCTTCGGCGAGGGTGAGTGCCACGCGCTCGAACACAATTTTAAGTCCATAAAAAGTTACCCAGATCATTCAGGGCTGGGGAATAAAATACGACGCAACAGTTAATGGCTCTACAGTTCAGGAATTTTTATACAGAATAAAAGCATTGCCCATTAATAGTCTAAACGGTGATTTTGCTATTGTAGGCAAAAACTTACATGTTCTCTTGACAAGTAAAGCAAGAGAATGGTAAAGAGAACCCTGAGGTAAAATCAATACTCAACCGAGGCTGTTTAAAAGAGCCGTTGCTGCTGTGGAGACTGAAGAGTACTTACAGTCGGCATCAGAGACGGAGTCTGTATCTGTAGAGGCTTTGCAACTTTCCAATCGACCTATGGTCTGCTGAAACTGTGATCAGCCAGGAAACGCATGGGACATGTGCCTCGCAGAACGAAGAATCTTTTGCTATTGGTGCGGAGCAAAAGATTTCTATAAGCTTCAATGCTCAACATGCCTAAAGATAGCGGAAAACTCCCAGAGGGGCTCATTCGTCGATGGCAGGCGAATGGCCCAAAACTAGAATCCACAATGAATATCAATCTGCAGAATCAGATTGCCCACGGCAGATGTCTGCAATTTGAAAACAGGCATCTCCACAGCCACACTCGGACATTCCTTTACTACGACAGACGGACATGGCTATATCGACTCTGCTGTTGATCCTGAGCCAGAATATATAAGTTAAAAATAACAAGTAAGAAAGCTACAGTCGAGTGTGCTCGACTGTAATATACCCGCTACCCAGCTGCTTGTAAATAATTTATTTGCGGATCAAAAAATGGGGTACAATCATATTTTGACCGTAAAAGGCTATGGACTTATAATATTTATGCAAAGTCAAAATATAAAATAAAAAAAAAAAAAACATTTTTGCACACATTTAATTTTTGATGCGGGCGGGACTCAAACCCGTAAATGCATAATAGTACTGTTCGTTTTTCAGTCCACAACTTAACCCATTTCACCACCGTACACGCACACACGATTCGGCACAATGCTGCAAGCAGCGCTGCCGGCAGCGCTGCTTACAGCTATGGAAAACGTTAAGCTGAATAACTTCTGTGTTTATTATCCGATTGTTACCAAATTTTCTTTTTCTTTCTAGAAAAGAAAGAAATTTTCTTTCTTTTTTTTCTATTTTTCGTTTCTTTTTTTTTTTCTTTGTTCTTTCTTTTAAGGACTCGCATATTTAGTATTACCTATTTATTTTAATTAAAAATTTAAATGTTATTAAAAAATATGTATCAATGATTTACCGAATGGACACTCGTATGGACCAATACGTCTATAAAGAAATTATAGAGGATATAATGGTGCCATATTCCGAGGACAATATGCCATTATCATGGCGTTTTATGCACGACAACGATCCTAAGCACACTTCACGGCTTATGAAAAGTTGCCTTTAGGAGCATCAAGTTGTTACGCTGAAGTGGCCAGCTCAGTCACCGGACCTCAATCCGATAGAGAATCTCTAGAATGATGTTGAGCAGCACATTCGCACCAAAAATCTGGGCAGTTTGAATGATTTGTGGATAGTTATCCGAGAAGCGTGGTACAGTATTCCGCAGAACAGATGTGCTGCTTTAGTGGAGAGTCAGCACAGAAGATTGGATGTAGTTATCAAAAACAAAGGATATCCAACAAAATATTAGTCCCCTTTCTTATGTTTTCTCATTCTACTTAATAAATTAATAAAAAAAAAGTATAAGTGTGCTAAACTCATGTCCAGCTGAAAATCATAGTTAATTCATTCAAACCAACGCAGAAAAAAAACGACGAAAGGGAATAGGCTGAAAGTAACTGTACATCTTATCAACTAATAAGGCAACAACCAGAAAAAAAATTCACTATACAATCGGTAAAAATTCATGTTGATGTGTGCTGCTAAATAATGTGCTAAATAAAAGGCCACCACTGTATATATATTCAAAATTTAGTTAAAAGTTTTACCAAATATATTTAAAAGTCGTTATAGAAAAGATATTAAATTAAATATATTATTACTATAGATTGAAAACAAAGCAAACATTACTATAGATTGAAAACAAAGCAAACAAGGAAACAAACAATATAGTAAACCAAGACCAAAAATTCAAAAAATTCAGTTAGTGTAAAAAAGAAATTAAATAATTTGTTGAATAGTTATGGAGCTCGATCAGTTTGCGAAAATCTTCAAGCAGCGTCGCATCGAGCTCGGCTTCACCCAGCGCGATGCGGCTCTCGCCATGGGCTACGATTATTTGCAGGCGACAATCTCACTCTTTGAGACACACAAGTTGAGCGTCAAGAGCATGCGAGTTAAATCCTGTGGCCGGGGGAGAAAAAGCTTTCAAAAAAACAACTGTGTAGTTCGGGGTATGAAACGAGAATCCTCTCTTTATTACAAAAAGTTGTGTGCTTAGGCAAAATGTCTCTTCGGCCGAGTGTGTTCACTCACCGATCGTGTTGGCGATCGGCCCGAGTTCGTGTTGGCGATCTTCGTTGAAACTCCTCGGCTCTAGATTTGTTGCCGGGTCGGTGTTGTTTCCCTGTGGCCGGGGAGAGGGGCATGTTAACTCCTCCCCCCCCCAGTCCGAAGAGAAGGCCATAAGGGGAATGGCCGGATCGGAGAAAGGTGATTAGGTGACGTGTTGTTGGTGTATGCCACGAACTCCGACGACATTTTGAATTTGACAGTTTTTTTTTAAATGGGTATTTTAATGTTAAACATGAGTGTTGTTTTTATAAGCGTTATATCTTATGCTAAAGTTATACTTTGTTTACTTATTATCTATCTTATATTATTATTTGTTCCTTATGAAATAACAGTTTAGGGATAATGTTTAGTTTACCTGCTAATAACTACTACTTTGTTTACATTTTCAGACAGTGTCTATATTGTAGTTTTTCCTATTTTATAATGAATATGTGTTATTTCTGACTTCCTTAAGTTCGTTAAAGAAAAATGTTTGTGCCTCTTCAGATTTTTTTTTTTTTTTTGTTTTTTTAGATTGTTTCTTGTTAATAATATATTTATTGAATAGTGCTTGACTATCTTATGTTTCTTGCACTGTTTTCTTAACTGTTTTCCTAATTTTTTGTTTGTGTAACTTTTGACCTTTAGTTGTTAGGAAAGTGATGCCTTTGTCTCTATCTACTTTGTGTAGTGAAAATCTCGGTGCTATCTTGTTTCTACGGTTTTCTTTTCTAAATATTTTATCATTAGGCTCGACTTGGATTGGTGTCTCTCTGTCCTCGTTTAATTTAGCCAGTCTTCTTTCTGTGGTCGCGTTTAAATGTTCCTGTACTTTTGGGTATATGTCTTTTCTAAATTCGTTTAATTTCTTAAGGTAATCGTGGTGATTGTCGAATGTTATTGTTTTGTTGAATATGTGAGTTCTTCCGAAAGGGGTATAGGAAGTGCTGGAGTGTATTGCATTGTTATAAGTTGCTATTGCTTCTGAGAGTATTTGGACATGATCGCGTTCAAGGCGTGCTTCTTTTCTTTTGTCCATGATTATCCTGTATAGTTCGGTTAAGGTGGAGTGCAGTCTCTCGACAGGAGCATTTCCCGTAGATTGTTGGAATGAAGTTGTATGAGCTGTTATTTGGAATTGAGTTAAGAGGTCGTTGAATAGACTGCCCGAAAATTCCGCGCCCTGGTCGAAGATTATTTTCTGTGGTGCGCCATAGTGACTTATGAATTGTAGTAGGGTATCGGCGACTTTTATTGAATTCCTATTGCTAAGGGGGTAAGCTTGCGCTAGCTTGGTGAATTTATCGATAATTGTGAGGTTACAAGTATTGTTAATAAAATATATGTCTATATGTACGACTGCCAATGGTCCCTCTGGGGCGGTTGGGCTTTGCATCAATGGTCTATGGGGGTGCCTATCGTATTTTAGGGTTAGGCAGGTATCACAATTTTTTATAATTTTTGTGATAATGTCTTTTAAATGCGGAAAATAAATGTCCCTTTTCAAATGGTTATATGTTTCATCTATCCCCCTATGATTAGTGTTAAAGTGGTACGCACGAATTTCGTTTTCCTGGTCAAGAGGACTCGTAATTTCGGTTAGGCATATATTGCAGCGGATAATTTTGTATAAGTCATTTTCAAAGAAATAGTTATTATAGGACTTTTCTATTATTTTGAAAATATCGTCTGGTGCAAATATTGCGAATGTTTTATTCGGTTTCAGGATTGTTTGAAGGGTGTTTGTGACGGAGTCGAAAGTATGTACGGGTTCTGTGATTATGTGTCTTACTTTATGGATAAATGGTGTTTCTACTTGTCTCGCAGTTGCTGATCCGGTACGAAATATTATTTGGCAATTAAAGTGATTTAATGGTTGCGAAGCGATTGGTATAATTTGTGGGTCTTCGTTTATGTTTAAGTTTGGCTCAATTCTGCTGAGTGCGTCAGCAACTACGTTTTGCGACCCTTTTTTGTATACGACTTCGTAGTCGTAAGCGGCTAGGATAGTTTTCCATCGAAGTAGTTTTGGATTCTGGCCTTTCAGATTTTCTAGCCAGATTAAGGGCTTATGGTCTGTGACTATTTTGAATCTACGCCCGAAGAGGTATGGTCTGAAATGACCTACAGACCAAATGATGGCTAGCATTTCTTTCTCTATCGTAGAATAGCGGATTTCCGTGTCCGATAGTGTTCTGCTAGCAAAAGATATGGGTCTGTCATTAGTGTCTGGGCCTTGTGACAACACAGAGCCTATCGCATAATTACTTGCGTCTGTGGTCAGCGTGAACGGTTTATTGAAATCAGGGTATATGAGTATGGGATCGTTACAAAGAAGTTCTTTCGACATTTCGAAAGCTTGTTTAAATTCATCGTCTATTATTATAGATTTCTTCCCTTTTAACTGTCTCGTTATGGGTTTAGTTATTTTCGCGAAGTCCTTTATGAATTTCCTGTAGTAACCCAATAATCCTAAAAATGATTTAATTTCCCTGGTTGTCTTTGGCCAGCGGAAGTCTTTGATGGTTTGAATCGTAAGTGGGTTTGGTTTGACTCCTTCCTGGGTTACGATATGTCCCAGGAAATCGATTTCCTTCCTTAAAAAGCTACACTTGCTTGGTTGGATTTTTAGATTTGCGTTTTGGAGTTTTGTGAAAACCGATTTAATATCTGTTATATGTTTTTGGAGTGAGAGTGAGAATACTATTATATCGTCGAGATAGACGAGACAGACGTTACCGACCAAGTCACCTAAAACCTTGTCCATAACGCGTTGGAACGTGGCAGGGGCGTTCTTGAGGCTGAAGGGCATTCTCGTGAACTCGTAATGCCCATTTTCGACGGTGAATGCCGTCTTGCTCGCGTCGCGTGGGTTCATTTGAATTTGGTGAAAGCCACTTGCTAAGTCTATCGTTGTGAAATACATGGTCTTTCCTATGCTGTCTAGTATATCTGCAATGTTCGGGATAGGGTATCTATCAGAGACAGTCTTCTCATTTAATTTCTAGTACCAAGCGCCACTTTTTTTCGCCTATGATGTCACTTTTCTTAGATACAACCCAGACGGGTGCACTCCAGGGGGAATGGCTGTTTTTTATGATGTTTTCTTCGAGCATTTTTGAAATTTGCTTTCGAACTTCGTTTTTATGTACAAATGGGTAACGATAAGATTTTGTGTCAATCGGTATATTATCTGTTGTTGGTATAGAGTGTTTGACGGCGTTAGAGAACGTTAGTTGGTTATTTTCGTTATGGAAAAGTCTTTTAGAATGACTTGCGTAGTTTGAGTATGTGTTGTTTCTCCTCGCTGTTGAGGTGTTCCGTCTGAATGTTTCATTGTTGGTCGTCCGGTCTGTCTGTATCTGTTGCCATGGACATGCAGTTTAAATATTGGTGGGTTCGTGGAGAGAACTCTTCTGCCTGTAACGGTTCCTCGAGGTAAAGTGTTTGGATCTGGTCTGAGTTATTGCAGACTTCGAAATAGGCGGATCCTGCGTTTGCGGTGTATAAACCGCCTGTTATGGATATTTGATTATTCAAATTTGTGGTTTCGCATAAAAAGTCTCCTTGCATGAAGTTTACTGGGAGCGGAAGTAGCATTTTGGTATTTTGTGGCAGGTTATGTAATGTGTCTACAGGGTTTGCCCTTGTGAGGATTGGGATGGCGGTTTCTGGTGTTTCTCGTATGGATTCGGCAAAGTTTATTTTTGCATTTAGGCTAGATAGGATATCCATTGAAGTGGGGGTGGAAATCAAATAATAAGAACTTAAAATTGATAATTTTTCCGAATTGTTTGAAATTTAATTTATCTGTATATTCCCGAATTTTGAATGTACTGAGGACAGTGTGGATATTGATATCTGAGGTTAGTTTTTTAATATGATCTTCATTAATAAGTGCTGGATTTATGAAAGAGTAAGTAGATCCTGTGTCTATAAGGAATTTGAGAGGGTTTGACACCATGGAGTTTGGTGATAAGAAAACAAATGGCAAGGAAGATCCGTGAGTCTTCTTGCTTATGTATCCGACTGGCTTCCCGAGGCTTCTACTCGAAAATTTGCATCATCGTTGATGTTACATAGCGGAGCGCTTTGATTATGGTTGTTCCTGTTTTGGTGACGTAGGGTCTGATCTGGTTGGTCGTTATTGTGGAAGGGGTTCCTGTCCAGAGTTGTTCTATCTTGTCGACCATTACTATCGTTATGGGAATTATTTTGACGTGTGAAGCGTCTATTATTATTGTTGTTAAAATTTTGTTGTCTCTGCATAAAGCGGCTATTATTGTCATTGTTGGTGTTATCATGTCGGGTGTTATCATGACGAGCGTTGTTGCCGTTATTATAGTTCTGTTGTCGTGGTATGTAGCGACTGTTGTCGTCACTATTAGTTGGTTGTCCTTTCGCGTATGGGTGATTCCCGTATGTTGGGCTGTCGCGTCGTCGGTTTTCTTGGTGCTTGTTCGGGCTTCTAGAGAAGTTTAATTCAATCTGTCCGTACTCGTATGCTTTCTCGATTGTCTCTGGCCTTTGATACCTAATGGCTGACCTAAGTGGGTCCTTTAATCCAACTAAAAATGCATTTAGGCAGAATCTGTCGTATTGGTCACGTTTGACCGCGAGAGACTGTCCACTAGGGGTCTGCTTCTCTGGCGAGTGACATTAGTTCGCTTCTTATTTTTGCGGTTGAGTAATATAATTTCCCCATAGTGAGTCCGTCCGGAAAATTGTGTAGCTCTCTAACAAGCATTTCTTCTGTTTTCTTGCTAGAGTATAGTCGCTTGAGGTTTGCTTTGATGTCATCCCAACTAAGGAGTACATCGCAGACATTCAGCGCTTCGTCTGCCCTGCCTTTAATTTTGTTACGGATAGTTCCAAGTAAGTACTGTCCGCATGTTGCATGGTCCACTGATGAGGCTAACAAAAGGAGCTGATCTACTCTGACTATAAATCTATCAAGATTGTCAGGTGGGCCTTCGTAAGTTGGTAGTTGATGTACAAGGGTTAGTAGTTGTTGTAGATTAAGGTTTGTGTTTATTGAAGAATTGCTAACGGTGGGACTTAGTGACCCTGATGCGTTACCGGAATCCATAGCGTTGGTGGGATTATTGTTTTGGGATGGAACCGACTGGTCTTTCTCTTTTATTCCTGTCGCTTCCCTTATCTCAGATAGACCTGATCCGCTCCTTAACCCTAATCTGCCCCTAACTGTGTTACCGGTGTTGGCTTTTCTCCTAAACATTTACGTGTATTGTATTTTGTTTGCAAGTAATGTGCATGTGTATATAAAATAGTAATAATATGTGAGGTGTAAATAGGTATATTAATAATATGTATGTGGTTTTTGTTCTCTTTTCTTTTTTTATAGGGAAAATTTTGGGTGTTTGTTTTGTTTTCGTTTGTATATTAATGTAGTAATATATTGTGTTATATTTTGTGATACTATGTAAATGTATCTATGTTTTAATGTGTGTTATAATATGTGTGTATTCTTTCGAAAATAAAAGAGAACCTGTATGTGTGTGTCTGTTACGCAGTTTCCTCTTTTCCTTGTTTCCCGGTGTTTAGTGTTGATTGTATGTCATTCGTGTAGTGCTGCTGTGCTTACTTCCACCTTTGTAGTTTTTTTTTGTTTTCGACTTTAACTATAATGCATAAATTAAATAAACAAACAAAAGACGTTAAGTTGTTTGTGGATTGTTTGTTGTTTTCTATTATTTTTCTTGTTTTTCGTTTTTTTTTTTTTTTTATAAATGTATAATATATTTCTTAAATTAATTTTACTGCTTTTATAATTTTTTTTTTTTAAGTGGTTCTTTTCTCGCAGTGCGTGGTGTGCAAAAAAAAGTTCAACAGAATTTAACAGTGTACAAGCGAACGCGGCGTCAAGCATCGCGCCGCCACTCTGGCGCGACATCAGCTCTTGGCGGCAGCCAATGTACAGTGATGCGCCGACGTCGTAAGAATTTTACAAGCGGCGCAACACAAACACATACATGCTTACTTGATTTGCCGAAGGAAACTGTATCACTGTGTATATATTTATTTTTTATTTATTATTTTATTTTTTTATTGTTATGAATAATAATTGTCCAGGTTTTATTATTATTATATTTTTTTTATTTGTAAAATAAATTTGCGTTCATGTAAATTGATAAATAAAAAACGATCCCGGTGCCTTAACAACGATTGTTGTACACATATTCGGTCGTTAATCACACAACTCACATTTATTTATTTTAAATCACTGTGCGGAGGAGCCTTGGCGGCAATTGATGTATATATTCACTTCTTGCGCAGCGAGTTCTGGTCACAATAAAGTCTAATATTCGACTGATCTAGCCCTTTACCACTTCTTTTTTTATATAACAACTCGCAGTCAGCGACAGCGGCGCCAGCCTACCGCCGCGCAAAACATTTGTTCTCAGAACTACAGAACTACAAAAACCATTCGCAATGCAAAGATGGGCTGATGCAATATTACTATAGTGATGAAATTACTATTCTGGTGAAATAACCAAAAAGCATACCAACCACATATAAACGGTCACCACGCACTGCAGTTTGATATGTCAAATTTTTCTTTTTTTTCTTTTTTTTCTTTTTTTTTTTAATTGGTATCATTTTATGAGATGGGGTGTAAGGATGATCCCGGTGCCTTATCAGCGATTGATGTACACTTATACGGTCATCACACGCATCAACTTGTTGGTATAATTGTTGTAAATTGTCCCGCACAAGCTATCCCGGTGCCTTATCAGAGGTTGATGTACACATATACGGTCGCCTGTGAAGCAATTTGAACTTGGTTTTGTTTGTTTCTTTTGTTTTATTTGCACTTGGACGTCGCTATGTTTTAATAACTTTTTAATTTAATTTATTATTTCACCACTCACTACTAAAATCCCCACAACCACTGCCGTCACATGTTAATCACCTCTTTAGAATTAGAACGATAAGCGTAGTGGGCATTGTTAATCCCTTGTCCGTAGTCCGGCTGCGCCAGTTACAATCCTGTGGCCGGGGGAGGAAAAGCTTTCAAAAAACAACTCTGTAGTTCGGGGTATGAAACGAGAATCCTCTCTTTATTACAAAAAGTTGTATGCTTAGGCAAAATGTCTCTTCGGCCGAGTGTGTTCACTCACCGATCGTGTTGGCGATCGGCCCGAGTTCGTGTTGGCGATCGGCCCGAGTTCGTGTTGGCGATCTTCGTTGAAACTCCTCGGCTCTAGATTTGTTGCCGGGTCGGTGTTGTTTCCCTGTGGCCGGGGAGAGGGGCATGTTAACTTGCGCAAGCTTAAGCCATTGCTGCAGAAGAACCGGGTATAAAAAAAAAAACGATGATATGAAACATTTTTGTGTACTTATCCAAAAATGAAGAGAATTGCTCTACTTGTTAAAAAAAGGCATACTTTAATGCAAATGCACTACGAAAAAAAAGAAGAGTTATAAAAAAAAAGAGATTCCAGTCCCACCCTGAGAAAAAAAAGTCTCACCCAGAGAAAAAAAAAACCCAGTCCAGTCTCAATTGAGAGCTGAGAGCGGACTGAAAATCCGAACACATTGAGAGCTTACCTAGTCAGAAATTAAGACACAAGCAACTCAGCTTACTTGAATCGTTTTAATAGAATTGTATCGCTTGGTACCTCCTTGCTACAAATTCTACATATAAAGCCAGCAAGTCTTAAGAGAGAATACCTCTCTGTCTATATTATTTTCCATTGGATTAGCCGCAAATCGCAAGGGGAAATTTCTACAGCATTTTGCCTTGCTTCAGTCACTCAAATGTCTGCAACTTTCGTTAGCAGACATCGTGGCTGCCCAAGCCAAGCAGATTGAGAATAAGTATGGTTTGTGCCGGTGGCAAATGTGGCAAGAGAGCAGAATGTGACCGGCCCATGACTATTATTAGTCATGCAGCGGGCTCGGACTGAGACGTCTAAGCTAATGAAGCTTTTTCACACCTGCCTGTTAAATTATGCGCCATGACCAGGAGTGCCATGGAGTGAGAGCACCATGCAAGCCATTTACTTGTTACAGATTGCTTATAATTAAATTATAATCAACATCAAGCTAGGCGCATCACGCAGATGCAAACGAAAATGGAGACGTAGAGACCAAGACCAAGACATGCAGCCAGTGAGACCGGTCTGAGGCCGCTGCTGCTGCTGACATGTATCTAACAAGCCTTCAACTATCTAATCAACGTACAAGTCAAAATATCAATACCTCAAGTAATCAAAATCACTTTAGAATTTCAAATCAGTTGGGCTGATGCTGCCTGCCTGCCTGCAGCGTCTCACACAAGCACCGTGTCCAGCTGCTATATGCGAAAGTTGCAACTCGAGTCCAGAGTGGGGAGATTGATGAAAAAAAAAGCAACAACAACTAAGATTATTCGAATTTAATGGGCGCAACGCGCGTGGAGACTTGACAAGTGAGGCAACGCCAACTACAACAAAAACAACAACTGAGACGTTTCACAGACATGTTAGGAAAAGCTAAAACTGGACCTGCTGCCTGTTGCCTGGTCCTGCCTGTGTCTGGTCTGGCCTGGTCTTTTGACGACGAAAGGGAATAGGCTGAAAGTAACGGTACATCTTATCAACTAATAAGGCAACAACCAGTAAAAAAATTAGTGAACTATTCACTATACAATCGGTAAAAATTCATGTTGAAGTGTGCTGCTAAATAGTGTGCTAAATAAAAGGCCACCACTGTATATATATTTAAAATTTAGTTAAAAGTTTTACCAAATATATTTAAAAGTCGTTATAGAAAAGATATTAAATTAAATATATTATTACTATAGATTGAAAACAAAGCAAACATTACTATAGATTGAAAACAAAGCAAACAAGGAAACAAACAATATAGTAAACCAAGACCAAAAATTCAAAAAATTCAGTTAGTGTAAAAAGAAATTAAATAATTTGTTGAATAGTTATGGAGCTCGAGCAGTTTGCGAAGACCTTCAAGCAGCGTCGCATCGAGCTCGGCTTCACCCAGCGCGATGTGGCTCTGGCCATGGGCAATCTCTATGGCAACGATTATTCGCAGGCGACAATCTCACTCTTTGAGACACACAAATTGAGCCTCAAGAGCATGCGCAAGCTTAAGCCATTGCTGCAGAAGTACCGGGTATAAAAAAAAAACGATGATATGAAACATTTTTGTGTACTTATCCAAAAATGAAGAGAATTGCTCTACTTGTTAAAAAAGGCATACTTTAATGCGAATGCACTACAAAAAAAAAGAAGATTTATAAAAAAAAAAGAGATTCCAGTCCCACCCTGAGAAAAAAAAAGAGATTCCAGTCTCACCCAGAGAAAAAAAACCCTGTCCAGTCTCAATTGAGAGCTGAGAGCGGACTGAAAATCCGAACACATTGAGAGCTTACCTAGTCAGAAATTAAGACAGAAGCAACTCAGCCTACTTGAATCGTTTTAATAGAATTGTATCGCTTGGTACCTCCTTGCTACAAATTCTACATATAAAGCCAGCAAGTCTTAAGAGAGAATACCTCTCTGTCTATATTATTTTCCATGGGATTAGCCGCAAATCGCAAGGGGAAATTTCTACAGCATTTTGCCTTGCTTCAGTCACTCAAATGTCTGCAACTTTCGTTAGCAGACATCGTGGCTGCCCAAGCCAAGCAGATTGAGAATAAGTATGGTTTGTGCCGGTGGCAAATGTGGCAAGAGAGCAGAATGTGACCGGCCCATGACTATTATTAGTCATGCAGCGGGCTCGGACTGAGACGTCTAAGCTAATGAAGCTTTTTCACACCTGCCTGCTAAATTATACGCCATGACCAGGAGTGCCATGGAGTGAGAGCACCATGCAAGCCATTTACTTGTTACAGATTGCTTAAAGTTAAATTATAATCAACATCAAGCCAGGCGCATCACGCAGATGCAGACGAAAATGGAGACGTAGAGACCAAGACCAAGACATGCAGCCAGTGAGACCGGTCTGAGGCCGCTGCTGCTGCTGACATGCATCTAACAACCCTTCAACTATCTAATCAACGTACAAGTCAAAATATCAATACCTCAAGTAATCAAAATCACTTTAGAATTTCAAACCAGTTGGGCTGATGCTGCCTGCCTGCCTGCAGCGTCTCACACAAGCACCGTGTCCAGCTGCTATATGCGACAGTTACAACTCGAGTCCAGAGTGGGGAGATTGATGAAAAAAAAAGCAACAACAACTAAGATTACACAGGTAGTTGGCGCAGGCAGTTGGCGCTGTATGGGGAGTCTTGCAACGCATGCTGCTGGGAATTCAATCAAAAGTGTCAGCGCTGGCACAACATCTCTTACTGCTAAAGGTGCCGAAACCACTAACTAAATACAGTGGTAACTGAATATTAGAATAGAATATTAGAATATTAGAAATGATAAGAAAGGCAAAAAAAATCAAAAGGGAAACAAAGAGTTAATCCCTTTTTCATTGATAAGCAATTTTAAAAATTATGGAACTTTGGAAAAGTGGGAAGTATAAAAAAAAATTTTAATAAATTATAGAAATTTTTAAATATTTTGAAATTAAGAAAATTGACAGTTAATATTTTTAAAACATTTTTAAAAGCTTTAAATATTCTTAATGAAATTTAAATAATACGCAAATTTAGGAAAAATGTGGAAATTTGACGATGACGTCACGATATTCTGCAATGGCGCAAAGAGTGTAACTATGGAAAACGTTTAGATGAATATCTTCTGTGTATATTGTTCGATCGGATTGTAATTTTGAAAATAGATTTATATTGTAATTATCTATGTCTATACCAAAGCAGAAAGCCATAACTTCAATACTTTTCCTAATAATCGTAATTATCGTTTTGCGTGGGCTGTGGGCGCGACATCGAAAATTGAAAATAAACTCGATCTACCTATGGTATACAGGAAATTAGGTGTCTCTACCTTTTGTAATAGCTGAGACCTAGACGTACAGACGGACAGACGGACAGACGGACATGGCTATATCGACTCGGCTGTTGATCCTGAGCCAGACTATATATACTTTATGGGGTCGGAGGTGTCTCCTTCTGCCTGTTACATACATTTTCGGTTTGAACAAAGTTATAATACCCGTCTACTCTATGAGTAGCGGGTATAAAAAGTATAAGTGTGCTAAACTCATGTCCAGCTGAAAATCATAGTTAATTCATTCAAACCAGAAAAAAAAACGACGAAAGGGAATAGGCTGAAAGTAACGGTACATCTTATCAACTAATAAGGCAACAACCAGAAAAAAATTGGTGAACTATTCACTATACAATCGGTAAAAATTCATGTTGAAGTGTGCTGCTAAATAGTGTGCTAAATAAAAGGCCACCACTGTATATTTGTTTAAAATTTAGTTAAAAGTTTTACCAAATATATTTAAAAGTCGTTATAGAAAAGATATTAAATTAAGTATATTATTACTATAGATTGAAAACAAAGCAAACAAGGAAACAAACAATATAGTAAACCAAGACCAAAAATTCAAAAAATTCAGTTAGTGTAAAAAAGAAATTAAATAATTTGTTGAATAGTTATGGAGCTCGATCAGTTTGCGAAGACCTTCAAGCAGCGTCGCATCGAGCTCGGCTTCACCCAGCGCGATGTGGCTCTGGCCATGGGCAATCTCTATGGCAACGATTATTCGCAGGCGACAATCTCACTCTTTGAGACACACAAGTTGAGCGTCAAGAGCATGCGCAAGCTTAAGCCATTGCTGCAGAAGTACCGGGTATAAAAAAAAAACGATGATATGAAACATTTTTGTGTACTTATCCAAAAATGAAGAGAATTGCTCTACTTGTTAAAAAAAAGGCATACTTTAATGCAAATGCACTACGAAAAAAAAGAAGAGTTATAAAAAAAAAGAGATTCCAGTCCCACCCTGAGAAAAAAAAAGTCTCACCCAGAGAAAAAAAAAACCCAGTCCAGTCTCAATTGAGAGCTGAGAGCGGACTGAAAATCCGAACACATTGAGAGCTTACGTAGTCAGAAATTAAGGCAGAAGCAACTCAGCCTACTTGAATCGTTTTAATAGAATTGTATCGCTTGGTACCTCCTTGCTACAAATTCTACATATAAAGCCAGCAAGTCTTAAGAGAGAATACCTCTCTGTCTATATTATTTTCCATGGGATTAGCCGCAAATCGCAAGGGGAAATTTCTACAGCATTTTGCCTTGCTTCAGTCACTCAAATGTCTGCAACTTTCGTTAGCAGACATCGTGGCTGCCCAAGCCAAGCAGATTGAGAATAAGTATGGTTTGTGCCGGTGGCAAATGTGGCAAGAGAGCAGAATGTGACCGGCCCATGACTATTATTACTGACTGACGGACTGAGACGTCTAAGCTAATGAAGCTTTTTCACACCTGCCTGCTAAATTATGCGCCATGACCAGGAGTGCCATGGAGTGAGAGCACCATGCAAGCCATTTACTTGTTACAGATTGCTTATAGTTAAATTATAATCAACATCAAGCCAGGCGCATCACGCAGATGCAGACGAAAATGGAGACGTCGAGACCAAGACCAAGACATGCAGCCAGTGAGACCGGTCTGAGGCCGCTGCTGCTGCTGACATGCATCTAACAACCCTTCAACTATCTAATCAACGTACAAGTCAAAATATCAATACCTCAAGTAATCAAAATCACTTTAGAATTTTAAACCAGTTGGGCTGATGCTGCCTGCCTGCCTGCAGCGTCTCACACAAGCACCGTGTCCAGCTGCTATATGCGACAGTTACAACTCGAGTCCAGAGTGGGGAGATTGATGAAAAAAAAGCAACAACAACTAAGATTACACAGGTAGTTGGCGCAGGCAGTTGGCGCTGTATGGGGAGTCTTGCAACGCATGCTGCTGGGAATTCAATCAAAAGTGTCAGCGCTGGCACAACATCTCTTACTGCTAAAGGTGCCGAAACCACTAACTAAATACAGTGGTAACTGAATATTAGAATAGAATATTAGAATATTAGAAATGATAAGAAAGGCAAAAAAAATCAAAAGGGAAACAAAGAGTTAATCCCTTTTTCATTGATAAGCAATTTTAAAAATTATGGAACTTTGGAAAAGTGGGAAGTATAAAAAAAAATTTTAATAAATTATAGAAATTTTTAAATATTTTGAAATTAAGAAAATTGACAATTAATATTTTTAAAACATTTTTAAAAGCTTTAAATATTCTTAATGAAATTTAAATAATACGCAAATTTAGGAAAAATGTGGAAATTTGACGATGACGTCACGATATTCTGCAATGGCGCAAAGAGTGTAACTATGGAAAACGTTTAGATGAATATCTTCTGTGTATATTGTTCGATCGGATTGTAATTTTGAAAATAGATTTATATTGTAATTATCTATGTCTATACCAAAGCAGAAAGCCATAACTTCAATACTTTTCCTAATAATCGTAATTATCGTTTTGCGTGGGCTGTGGGCGCGACATCGAAAATTGAAAATAAACTCGATCTACCTATGGTATACAGGAAATTAGGTGTCTCTACCTTTTGTAATAGCTGAGACCTAGACGTACAGACGGACAGACGGACAGACGGACATGGCTATATCGACTCGGCTGTTGATCCTGAGCCAGACTATATATACTTTATGGGGTCGGAGGTGTCTCCTTCTGCCTGTTACATACATTTTCGGTTTGAACAAAGTTATAATACCCGTCTACTCTATGAGTAGCGGGTATAAAAAGTATAAGTGTGCTAAACTCATGTCCAGCTGAAAATCATAGTTAATTCATTCAAACCAGAAAAAAAAACGACGAAAGGGAATAGGCTGAAAGTAACGGTACATCTTATCAACTAATAAGGCAACAACCAGAAAAAAAAATTGGTGAACTATTCACTATACAATCGGTAAAAATTCATGTTGAAGTGTGCTGCTAAATAGTGTGCTAAATAAAAGGCCACCACTGTATATTTGTTTAAAATTTAGTTAAAAGTTTTACCAAATATATTTAAAAGTCGTTATAGAAAAGATATTAAATTAAGTATATTATTACTATAGATTGAAAACAAAGCAAACAAGGAAACAAACAATATAGTAAACCAAGACCAAAAATTCAAAAAATTCAGTTAGTGTAAAAAAGAAATTAAATAATTTGTTGAATAGTTATGGAGCTCGATCAGTTTGCGAAGACCTTCAAGCAGCGTCGCATCGAGCTCGGCTTCACCCAGCGCGATGTGGCTCTGGCCATGGGCAATCTCTATGGCAACGATTATTCGCAGGCGACAATCTCACTCTTTGAGACACACAAGTTGAGCGTCAAGAGCATGCGCAAGCTTAAGCCATTGCTGCAGAAGTACCGGGTATAAAAAAAAAAAAGATATGAAACATTTTTGTGTACTTATCCAAAAATGAAGAGAATTGCTCTACTTGTTAAAAAAAGGCATACTTTAATGCAAATGCACTACGAAAAAAAAGAAGAGTTATAAAAAAAAAGAGATTCCAGTCCCACCCTGAGAAAAAAAAAAGTCTCACCCAGAGAAAAAAAAACCCAGTCCAGTCTCAATTGAGAGCTGAGAGCGGACTGAAAATCCGAACACATTGAGAGCTTACGTAGTCAGAAATTAAGGCAGAAGCAACTCAGCCTACTTGAATCGTTTTAATAGAATTGTATCGCTTGGTACCTCCTTGCTACAAATTCTACATATAAAGCCAGCAAGTCTTAAGAGAGAATACCTCTCTGTCTATATTATTTTCCATGGGATTAGCCGCAAATCGCAAGGGGAAATTTCTACAGCATTTTGCCTTGCTTCAGTCACTCAAATGTCTGCAACTTTCGTTAGCAGACATCGTGGCTGCCCAAGCCAAGCAGATTGAGAATAAGTATGGTTTGTGCCGGTGGCAAATGTGGCAAGAGAGCAGAATGTGACCGGCCCATGACTATTATTACTGACTGACGGACTGAGACGTCTAAGCTAATGAAGCTTTTTCACACCTGCCTGCTAAATTATGCGCCATGACCAGGAGTGCCATGGAGTGAGAGCACCATGCAAGCCATTTACTTGTTACAGATTGCTTATAGTTAAATTATAATCAACATCAAGCCAGGCGCATCACGCAGATGCAGACGAAAATGGAGACGTAGAGACCAAGACCAAGACATGCAGCCAGTGAGACCGGTCTGAGGCCGCTGCTGCTGCTGACATGCATCTAACAACCCTTCAACTATCTAATCAACGTACAAGTCAAAATATCAATACCTCAAGTAATCAAAATCACTTTAGAATTTCAAACCAGTTGGGCTGATGCTGCCTGCCTGCCTGCAGCGTCTCACACAAGCACCGTGTCCAGCTGCTATATGCGACAGTTACAACTCGAGTCCAGAGTGGGGAGATTGATGAAAAAAAAAGCAACAACAACTAAGATTACACAGGTAGTTGGCGCAGGCAGTTGGCGCTGTATGGGGAGTCTTGCAACGCATGCTGCTGGGAATTCAATCAAAAGTGTCAGCGCTGGCACAACATCTCTTACTGCTAAAGGTGCCGAAACCACTAACTAAATACAGTGGTAACTGAATATTAGAATAGAATATTAGAATATTAGAAATGATAAGAAAGTCAAAAAAAATCAAAGGGAAACAAAGAGTTAATCCCTTTTTCATTGATAAGCAATTTTAAAAATTATGGAACTTTGGAAAAGTGGGAAGTATAAAAAAAAATTTTTAATAAATTATAGAAATTTTTAAATATTTTGAAATTAAGAAAATTGACAATTAATATTTTTAAAACATTTTTAAAAAGCTTTAAATATTCTTAATGAAATTTAAATAATACGCAAATTTAGGAAAAATGTGGAAATTTGACGATGACGTCACGATATTCTGCAATGGCGCAAAGAGTGTAACTATGGAAAACGTTTAGATGAATATCTTCTGTGTATATTGTTCGATCGGATTGTAATTTTGAAAATAGATTTATATTGTAATTATCTATGTCTATACCAAAGCAGAAAGCCATAACTTCAATACTTTTCCTAATAATCGTAATTATCGTTTTGCGTGGGCTGTGGGCGCGACATCGAAAATTGAAAATAAACTCGATCTACCTATGGTATACAGGAAATTAGGTGTCTCTACCTTTTGTAATAGCTGAGACCTAGACGTACAGACGGACAGACGGACAGACGGACATGGCTATATCGACTCGGCTGTTGATCCTGAGCCAGACTATATATACTTTATGGGGTCGGAGGTGTCTCCTTCTGCCTGTTACATACATTTTCGGTTTGAACAAAGTTATAATACCCGTCTACTCTATGAGTAGCGGGTATAAAAAGTATAAGTGTGCTAAACTCATGTCCAGCTGAAAATCATAGTTAATTCATTCAAACCAGAAAAAAAAACGACGAAAGGGAATAGGCTGAAAGTAACGGTACATCTTATCAACTAATAAGGTAACAACCAGAAAAAAAAATTGGTGAACTATTCACTATACAATCGGTAAAAATTCATGTTGAAGTGTGCTGCTAAATAGTGTGCTAAATAAAAGGCCACCACTGTATATTTGTTTAAAATTTAGTTAAAAGTTTTACCAAATATATTTAAAAGTCGTTATAGAAAAGATATTAAATTAAGTATGTTATTACTATAGATTGAAAACAAAGCAAACAAGGAAACAAACAATATAGTAAACCAAGACCAAAAATTCAAAAAATTCAGTTAGTGTAAAAAAGAAATTAAATAATTTGTTGAATAGTTATGGAGCTCGATCAGTTTGCGAAGACCTTCAAGCAGCGTCGCATCGAGCTCGGCTTCACCCAGCGCGATGTGGCTCTGGCCATGGGCAATCTCTATGGCAACGATTATTCGCAGGCGACAATCTCACTCTTTGAGACACACAAGTTGAGCGTCAAGAGCATGCGCAAGCTTAAGCCATTGCTGCAGAAGTACCGGGTATAAAAAAAAAACGATGATATGAAACATTTTTGTGTACTTATCCAAAAATGAAGAGAATTGCTCTACTTGTTAAAAAAAGGCATACTTTAATGCAAATGCACTACGAAAAAAAAGAAGAGTTATAAAAAAAAAGAGATTCCAGTCCCACCCTGAGAAAAAAAAAAGTCTCACCCAGAGAAAAAAAAAACCCAGTCCAGTCTCAATTGAGAGCTGAGAGCGGACTGAAAATCCGAACACATTGAGAGCTTACGTAGTCAGAAATTAAGGCAGAAGCAACTCAGCCTACTTGAATCGTTTTAATAGAATTGTATCGCTTGGTACCTCCTTGCTACAAATTCTACATATAAAGCCAGCAAGTCTTAAGAGAGAATACCTCTCTGTCTATATTATTTTCCATGGGATTAGCCGCAAATCGCAAGGGGAAATTTCTACAGCATTTTGCCTTGCTTCAGTCACTCAAATGTCTGCAACTTTCGTTAGCAGACATCGTGGCTGCCCAAGCCAAGCAGATTGAGAATAAGTATGGTTTGTGCCGGTGGCAAATGTGGCAAGAGAGCAGAATGTGACCGGCCCATGACTATTATTACTGACTGACGGACTGAGACGTCTAAGCTAATGAAGCTTTTTCACACCTGCCTGCTAAATTATGCGCCATGACCAGGAGTGCCATGGAGTAAGAGCACCATGCAAGCCATTTACTTGTTACAGATTGCTTATAATTAAATTATAATCAACATCAAGCCAGGCGCATCACGCAGATGCAGACGAAAATGGAGACGTAGAGACCAAGACCAAGACATGCAGCCAGTGAGACCGGTCTGAGGCCGCTGCTGCTGCTGACATGCATCTAACAACCCTTCAACTATCTAATCAACGTACAAGTCAAAATATCAATACCTCAAGTAATCAAAATCACTTTAGAATTTCAAATCAGTTGGGCTGATGCTGCCTGCCTGCCTGCAGCGTCTCACACAAGCACCGTGTCCCGCTGCTATATGCGACAGTTGCAACTCGAGTCCAGAGTGGGGAGATTGATGAAAAAAAAGCAACAACAACTAAGATTATTCGAATTTAATGGGCGCAACACGCGTGGAGACTTCACAAGTGAGGCAACGCCAACTACAACAAAAACAACAACTGAGACGTTTCACAGACATGTTAGGAAAAGCTAAAACTGGACCTGCTGCCTGTTGCCTGGTCCTGCCTGTGTCTGGACTGGCCAGGTCTTTTCCAGTTATACTGTGCTCGCACTGTGACCTGTCATCATGATTGATACGTTTGATGGATTCATTCGAGCTGACTGCTGTGTGGCGTTCAGTTTTAAAGTTTGCTGATTGATCCCAGCGTGTTGATTACAATCGACGCCGACGTACACGCAGATGCAGGCACAGGTAGTTGGCGCAGGCAGTTGGCGCTGTATGGGGAGTCTTGCAACGCATGCTGCTGGGAATTCAATCAAAAGTGTCAGCGCTGGCACAACATCTCTTACTGCTAAAGGTGCCGAAACCACTAACCAAATACAGTGGTAACTGAATATTAGAATAGAATATTAGAATATTAGAAATGATAAGAAAGGCAAAAAAAAATCAAAAAGGCAAACAAAGAGTTAATCCCTTTTTCATTGATAAGCAATTTTAAAAATTATGGAACTTTGGAAAAGTGGGAAGTATAAAAAACAAGTAAGAAAGCTACAGTCGAGTGTGCTCGACTGTAATATACCCGCTACCCAGCTGCTTGTACATAATTTATTTGCGGAACAAAAAAACGGCTACAATCATATTTTGACCGTAAAAGGCTATGGACTTATAATATTTATGCAAAGTCAAAATATAAAATAAAAAAAAAAAAACATTTTTGCACACATTTAATTTTTGATGCGGGCGGGACTCGAACCCGTAAATGCATAATAGTACTGTTCGTTTTGCAGTCCACAACTTAACCCATTTCAACACCGTACACGCACACACGATTCGGCACAATGCTGCAAGCAGCGCTGCCGGCAGCGCTGCTTACAGCTGTGGAAAACGTTAAGCTAAATAACTTCTGTGTTTATTATCCGAATGTTACCAAATTTTCAGAGATCATCTGGCTAGCTATAGTTATCATGTAAACCGAAAATGAACAATATGGCATCAAAATTGCACTTGTTATCAATGTTTTTTCGATTTGCGGGGGCGGAAGGGGGCGTGGCCAAAATCCAAAATAAACTTGATCAGCGTACAATAATAACACATATTGTCACCAAATTTGGTTGTCCTAGCTCTTGTAATAGCTGAGATCTAGATTTTCACACGGACAGACAGACGGACAGACGGACATGGCTATATCGACTCGGCTGTTGATCCTGAGCCAGAATATATATACTTTATGGGGTCGGAGGTGTCTCCTTCTGCCTGTTACATACATTTTCGGTTTGAACAAAGTTATAATACCCTTCTACTCTATGAGTAGCGGGTATAAGAATTTTAATAAATTATAGAAATTTTTAAATATTTTGAAATTAAGAAAATTGACAGTTAATATTTTTAAAGCATTTTTAAAAGCTTTAAATATTCTTAATGAATTTTAAATAATACGCAAATTTAGGAAAAATGTGGAAATTTGACGATGACGTCACGATATGCTGCAAAGGCGCAAAGAGTGTAACTATGGAAAACGTTTAGATGATCTTCTGTGTTTATTGTTCGATCGGATTATAATTTTGAAAATAGATTTATATTGTAATTATCTATGTTTATACCAAAGCAGAAAGCCATAACTTCAATACTTTTCCTAATAATCGTAATTATCGTTTTGCGTGGGGGGTGGGCGCGACATCGAAAATTGAAAATAAACTCGATCTATCTATGGTATACAGGAAATTAGGTGTCTCTACCTTTTGTAATAGCTGAGATCTAGACGTACAGACGGACAGACGGACAGACGGACATGGCTATATCGACTCGGCTGTTGATCCTGAGCCAGAATATATATACTTTATGGGGTCGGAGGTGTCTCCTTCTGCCTGTTACATACATTTTCGGTTTGAACAAAATTAGAATACCCTTCTACTCTATGAGTAGCGGGTATAAAAACATTTTTGCATACATTTAATTTTTGATGCGGGCGGGACTCGAACCCGTAAATGCATAATAGTACTGTTCGTTTTGCAGTCCACTACTTAACCCATTTCACCACCGTACACGCACACACGATTCGGCACAATGCTGCAAGCAGCGCTGCTGACAGCTATGGTAAACGTTAAGCTGAATAACTTCTGTGTTTATTATCCGATTGTTACCAAATTTTCAGAGATCATCTGGCTAGCTATAGTTATCATGTAAACCGAAAATGAACAATATGGCATCAAAATTGCACTTGTTATCAATGTTTTTTCGATTTGCGGGGGCGGAAGGGGGCGTGGCCAAAATCCAAAATAAACTTGATCAGCGTACAATAATAACACATATTGTCACCAAATTTGGTTGTCCTAGCTCTTATAATAGCTGAGATCTAGAATTTCACACGGACAGACAGACGGACAGACGGACATGGCTATATCGACTCGGCTGTTGATCCTGAGCCAGAATATATATACTTTATGTGGTCGGAGGTGTCTCCTTCTGCCTGTTACATACATTTTCGGTTTGAACAAAGTTATAATACCCTTCTACTCTATGAGTAGCGGGTATAAAAAATAATTTTTGCACACATTTAATTTTTGATGCGGGTGGGACTCGAACCCATAAATGTATAATAGTTCTGTTCGTTATGCAGCCTACAACATAACCAATTTCACCACCGTACACGCACACACTATTCGGCACAATGCTGCAAGCAGCGCTGCCGGCAAAAGGAGTAAAAAGTATTGAAAACGTATAACTTTTATTCAGGTACCATAAAAATCCAAGATTTATCACTTAAACAGTAAAAATAATAATTCTACCTGTTTAAGACTATAAATCGAATAAGTGCATGTATGTGCCCTTTTAATATCTCTTTATATACTTGAATAGAAAGTGTTCTAGAGCACTCTAACTTTTAATAAATTTTGTTAAAAAAAAACGACCGATAGGTTCTATGGCATCTCTACGATGTATCGGTCCATACCGGCTTATTCCGACTTATTTACATCGGGCAGCAATAAGAAATATGCATACAAAGTTTCATAAAGGTAGCGCAAAAAGGGAGGCAAGATCTTCCCCACCATGACACGCATGCATGCGGAATCGAACCTTGGACCCATTACCTAAGAGGTCCACCACTTCTCCATTCAGTCATTAAGCCATTACGCAAATTTTGACAAAGGTACATTATGAGACCATTCGGAAATCTTTACACGACAAAAACAATGTCTGAATGCATGATGCGTGTTGTTGTTGCAAATTATTCTCATAACTTAAACATACAATTAAATAAAAAATAAAAATAAAAAATATAAGAAAAAGCTGCGCTCTAACAATCGCACACAGCTGATTTAAGAGACTGTCACTTCTCCACTTGTTAACTAAGCTCATTGGGAGCCATTAAAGAAATTTTAAATAAAATGCACGACCACCAATTATTGCATATTCACAAATTAAAGTATAAGTTGTTAAAAAAAAAGAACAAGCTTAAGCGGCATGAACTGGGAATCGAACCACGGGCCTGTCGGTTCAGGAGTTCATCGCTTTTCCACTAAGCTACTGACGCTGTTATCCAACAACTGCAAAAATTTGCATTGTAAGCCATTCTTATTATTTCCTGTACAAATAAATAATTTGCGCTGCCGACAGCGCTGCATATAGCTATGGAAAACGTTAAGCTGAATAATTTCTGTGTTTATTATCCGATTGTTACAAAATTTTCAGAGATCATTTGAAATGCCAAGTTGTGTACGCTTGATGGCAACTAGCTCTCCTAGCTTGTATGTGTTGGCCGTCTTCCGTCGTAAATTATAGGAATGTTTATTTTCATTCTGCATTTTGATAATTTGCTGTTTTGCTTGTCGTCGGATTTCTTCTCGGTTGTCTTCAAAAATCTGGATCATCTCATCGTGTATTATTCTTTGTATATCCACATCAGTTTTTGTCCGCATCTTGATACCAATAAGGAGTTCAAACGGCGTCTTTTGGGTACTTCGACAAAATGTTGAATTTATATTTTGCTGAACCTTATCAACAAACTTGTACCATTTAAAGGGATCGTTTATAGCAAGTTTAGCTAAAACAGGTACAAGTATTGCATTGAGTCTCTCCACTTGTCCGTTAGCACGTGGTAATCCTGTTGTGACTACGTGATGTTTGATTCCTTCATCTTCGCAGTATTGCTAAAACTCTTCTGAAGTGAAAGCAGCTCCTCGGTCGGAAATTATAAGCGTTGGATTCCCAAAGGTCATACTCTGCGTTCTAAGAATCGTCGTAGCTTCAATCGCTGCCGTCGTCTTTGTAGGATACAACCAACAGAACTTGGTAAATCCATCTATTATGCAAGTATGTGCTTATACTGTTTGTGTGTAGATTCCAAAGGTCCAAGAAAGTCTATATTATACGTCTGAAGTGGCTGCTTGTTTTTCGGAATTAGATTGAGTTCACCTTCCTTCTTGCCTTGTTTCCTATTAGACACAATACAGGGTATACAGTGACTAATAAGCTTTTGTATTTTTTCGTCTTAAGTTAACAGCTCTTTTGTTTTTTTTAAAGGAAAAATGTGCTCTTTCGTGCGCTTGCTTCATGATTTCGTTTTGCATTCCAAGAGGCACTACAATTAGTTCGTCGCCGTTGACCACTTTGTGCAAAATACCGAATTTCATTAAATAACCGTTGTGTGATGTCTTCTCTGTGAGGATGTCCATAATCGCACGTAACTCGTCATCTTGATTTTGCACATATTTTATTTTGCTATGTACGGTGTTGTCTTTTATAATCATGATCGGGTGACGGCTTAAAGCATCGACGTGACGTATTCGTGTTCCACTCCTGTGTTCAATTTCGTAATTGAATTCCTGTAGCAAGAGGCCCCATCGAGCTACTCGTGTAAATAAGAGATTCTTTTTGTCCAACGTTTTTGCAAAGGCGTTACAATCTGTTATAAGTTTAAAACGAATACCTAAAAGATAAACACGAAATCTGCTTAGTGCTTCTACAATTGCAAGAATCTCCAAATGATGACCAGACAGCTTTTTATCCGCTTCGGACGTTTTCTTGCTCATATAATATACAGGGTGCATCAGGTCATCGTCAGGTGATTTTTATAAAAGGACCGCTCCATATCCTTCCATCGCAGCATCTGTATGCAATTCTGTCTCGTGTTGTTGGTGGTAAATCTTTAATACTGGCTTCTTTGTTATAATATCTTTTAACTTTTTGATTGCAAATAAAGCTTTTTCATTCATCTGAAACTTTGCATCTTGTTTTATAAGATCGGTAAGAGGCTTCGCATTACTTGCAAATCCTGGTATAAATCTTCGGAAATAACCAACAAGTCCTAGAAAACTCAACAATTCTTTATTATTTCGTGGTTGAATGCAATTAGTAAAAGCTTTCGTTTTTTCGTCAGAAAGACTTTTTTTTGGTTTTATATATAGCCAAGAAATTCTATTTTACTCTTTAGTAAGGGACTCTTTTTATGTTTAGCATCAGACCATATTCTGCACATCTTTGAATAACTATTTCCAGGTTTTTAATCGCTTCGTCTTCGTCATCATCAATATAAGGTAAAGCTATACCTTGACTTGTCAGATCTCTAAATACTGCATTAACGTGTCGTTGGAAAACGCTCGGAGAGTTGAATAAAGCAAACGGAACTGTCTTGAACTCAAACTGACCATTTTGAGTTACAAATGAAGTGAACTTACGACTGTTCTTTTCTACGTCAACATGAAAAAATCCGTTTTTGAGATCGATTGTGCTAAAAATTTTAGCGTCTTGTAGTCGATCCAGCTGATCTTTGATAAGCGGCAAAGGGAAATGGTCTCGTATAATCAGTTTATTGATGCGTTTGTAATCTATGCAGAGTCGTGGTGATCCATCGCGTTTTCGCACCAATACAACTGGGCTACTGTATTCTGATTCCGATGTCTGAATAATGTCGTCTCTGAGCCATTCTTCGATCTGATTGTCCACAATGCGTCTCTCGGAGTAGGGCAATCGATGAGGTCGTGAAAATATCGGCGTGTCTTCGTTTAATATTATGTGCATTTGAATTTGTGTTGTTTTAGTTTGAATCGGTTTATGATTGTTTATCAGGTTAACGACTTTACTTTTTATTTGTGGACTTGCCCTCAATTTCAATTTCGTCTTTAATCTTTTTAATCGTTATTCCATTACACGTTATTTTGATCTCTGCATGTTTGCAAAACTGTTCACCAAGAATTAAATCAACGTCTAGAAGCTGTGTGCTTACTACCAAACAATCACTGATAAATTCTTCGTTGTCTATTATAAAAGATTGTTTAATTTTACCAAAAGGTTTTACTCTGTCTTTGTTATTCTTATTTCCGAATCCAATAAGATATACATTAGTTTCGGTAAGTTTAGCAATCAGCGCTCTAAATTCATTTTCCTTAATTTTCACAGTCTTACACATCATTGAGTCATCAGCATATAATACGCATATTTGCAACGTTTGAATTGTTCTTTGAACTTTGACGTTCTTTAGAAATGTGCCCGAAATTGTTGCACTTGAAACATTTTTTTCCTTTAAGTTTATCGGCGCAGCTAAAACATTTTACTTCATGATCACTTTTATTTATTGTATTTTCTTTTTCATTGTCAATTTTATTTTATCGTAACGGCGGTTAGACTGATATTTTTTACGTATTGTTTCGTAGCACTTGAGTTTTTGTTTAAATTCTTTTAAATTATTTGCATCATACAAAATTGATTTGTTTACACTTAAATCGTTTATGCCATCAATCACGTATTCCATTAATGAATTATTGTCAGTATCACCGCGAGATGATAGTTCTTTCATTATCAAAAAATATTCTTGTAAACTTTCACCTTTCTTTATTTTACAATCACTCATTTGTTTATGTAATTGAGCACTGCTTGTTGTTGTTTTAAATTCGTTTAACAGGGCTTTTCTTAAATTATGCCAGCTTGAAATACCGCGTTCACTAGCTACAAACATTCGTGCCAATCCTTTCAACGATCGTTTGGCAAAAATATATTTTTGTAAATCATCCCATTGCATAACTTGTGCAGTATCTTCAAAGTCTTGTAACCACACCTCAATCGAAAGTGTATCATCACCACCGAATTCACGAATCGAGTCCTTAATGTCACGAAAGTTTAAAGCGAACCTCGGAGTCACTAAACTATTTTGTATACCGGCATCACTATTTTGTGACATCACTGTAGAGTTCAGTCGTTCTCTTTAGTTTCTGGCATTCGCTTGTTCCAATTTTTCCGTTTCGCATTGATTGTCACAGCTTACCAAACTTTGAGCGTGCTCGTAGGTTCGATTTGATCGTCTTCGTTTTCATCTTCATCGTCGTTGGTATTCATATTAGCGTCCCTCAGCAAATTTCCTTTCTTCAAATTGCAAAAAATATGCAAGGCCACGTTACTTTTATTATGCGGAATGTTTAATAAATTACATATTAACACCAGGTCTGCTTTTGTTAAATTATCGTTTATGTAATCAATTTTTTTAAAAAAGTTTTCATCTATTTCGTCATATTGGAATCCTTCAAACTCGCGTAACCGATTACGATTTTGTCTATCACCATTTTTTTTCAAATATAAATTTATGAAGAAGTTCAATATGCTATCTTTCTTTCCTCAGCATCTGTTTAATAACGTCGTATTCTGCTAATCGCGACATTTTTCGGCTTTTTTGTTTCGCGCGCGGCGCCACAATTTACATGCGTTTTTTGCTTCTCTATAACCCGTTATTCTTGAAGTCGCTGCAAACGCAATATGATGAAATTATTCTTTTAATTGACGCTTGTTGTACAATTTATATTTTAACTACACCGATTTAGAATTTTTATACCCGCTACTCATAGAGTAGAAGGGTATTATAACTTTGTTCAAACGATAATGTATGTAACAGTCAGAAGGAGACACCTCCGATTCCATAAAGTTTATATATTCTGGCTCAGGATCATCAGCCGAGTCGATACAGCCATGTCCGTCTGGCCGTCCGTCTGTCTGTCCGTGTGAAATTCTAGATCTCGGCTATTATAAGAGCTAGAACTACCAAATTTGGTGACAAAATGTGTTATTATTGCACGCTGATCAAGTTTATTTTGGATTTTGGCCACGCACCCTTCCGCCCCTGTAAATCGAAAAAACATTGATTACAAGCGCAATTTTGATGTCACATTATTCATTTAATAATAAACACAGAAGTTATTTAATCCAACGTTTTACATAGCTTTAAGCAGCGCTGAAGGCAGCGCTGCCTGCAGCATTATGGCGAATAGTGCCTACTTTTACGGTGGTCAAATGGGTTAAATGGTGGACTCCAAAACGAACAGTACTTTTATGCATTTACAGGTTATTAAAATTAAGTGTGTGCAAACCCTTTTTAGACCATTGATTTAAAAAAAATACATAATCTATTGTGTTTGTCGAAATGTGCGTAACAGGTAGAAGGAGGCATCTGCGACCCCATAAAGTATATATATTCTTGCTCAGGATTACTAGCCGAGTCGATTAAGCCATGTCTGTTTGTCAGTCCGTCAGTCCGTCCGTCTGTCCGTCTGTATGAACGCCTATATTTCACAAACTAAAAAAGCTAGAGCCACCAAATTTGGTGACAACACTTATGTGAATCATACGCTGTAAATTTTTTATTAAAATTTGGGACACGCCTACTTACGCCCCCGCAAATCGATGAAACGTATGGCAAGCGCCTGTATCTCAGAAACTAAAAAAGCTAGAGCCAACCAAATTGGTGACAACACTTACGTGAATCATACGCTGTAAAATTTTTATTAAAATTTGGGACACGCCTACTTCCGCTCCCGCAAATCAATAAACCGTATAGCAAGCGCAATAATAAAGCTAGTGTATTCAGTTTTGGTGTGAATGATAACTCTCACCACCTAAACGATCGCTGAAAATTTGGTTCCGATCGGATAATGAACAGAAAAGTTACTCAACGTTCCATATAGATTTGCACTGCGCCCACTGCAAGCAAGCAAGCAGTGTTTTTCCCAAGCAGTGTTTTTTTTCAACTGCTTGGACTGTTTGGCGTCTAACTGAAAATAATATGTGTTGTTTATTATTTTTCTTTGAAAAACACGTTTACCAATAAATGTTTTCACAATCTGATTTTTTTCATAACCTTGAAAAATCCATGGTCTTATACAATCACCACTTGACTGTAGCCGTTCTTACTTGTTTTTAATTTAAATTTAAACTGGGGTAAAAAGGCTTAATTATCCAACATTTGTTGCGATGAATTGGGAAAACCCAGAAAAAACCCAATGTGATCAAAAGTATTGGTTTTAGTCGATCCAAACGACATAGGGGCCATGACGCAAAGACCGCGAAAGCTTGCAGATAGGAAAAAGAATAGTATTGTTATTTTGAGGAAAACAGTAATTGCAAACAGACTAATTTCTAAAGAGGTGAGAAACAATTTGTGCTACTGATTAAAAAATAACCTGAACGGCTCGTGCAGGGCATAATTCGATCTACAACATGGGAAGCATAGTGGTTCTACAAGGTACAGAGAATTGTAACCTGCTAATTAGGTCATTACTGTCAATTTCGTCATTGATAAGGTTATACAAAAATGTTACGCTAGGCATAGTTCTACGATTATCTAACGAAGGTAAATTGATTAGTAAAAGTCTACTCGAATAGGAAGGAAGTCTTTCGTTTGTATCGCAGTGCAGGCCAGAACCTCATCAACTTGCATTCAGGTTTAAAAGATTAGCTCTACACCAAGAATAGAAATTGGTAACATAATTTGACATCATCTGCATACATAAGGGTACGGGATTTGCGTATAACTAACGCAAATAACATGAAGTGGGATGGAAAGACAATTTTTAAAGATGACTCTTTGAGTTCTGTCAGTCAGATAACTCACAATCCACCTAAGAAGTTTTGGTGAGAAACCGAGAAGGTTTAATTTGTGTGCAAGGAGTGAATGATTTACCGAGTCAAACGCTAAAACAACTTTATAGAAACTGCCATATAGAGATCGGACCAGTCAAATTGATGAATAGGATTGTTAAACCAGCACAATAGTTCTCAAATCGAAATTGACCTCAAAAGTGAGATGGTAGGCATTTTCAGGATCTGAAAAAGGCTGAACCCTGTTTAAAATCACCTTTTAAGTGATTTGAAGCAAAACATATATCAAGCATTCTGTTCAAAGGGTTTGGAACATTGTTCACCTGCGACATTAACATGTCTGAGTGGCCATCAATAAAGTCATGGTGGTGTTATGGCAATACAAAGTTTCCATCACTTCCAGGTGTCCAGGTGCATTCAGGAATGTTAAAGTCGCCAAAGACTATGAAATGATCCCTGTCAGGTTGAAAACAGTCTGATTTTCAAATAAATGTTGCGAGTAGACTGAAGATTCCGATGACGGCGAAATATAGGATCATGATATATAAAATACAAATCTGGGAAAATGTAGTTCTACACATTAAAATTCAATTCTAAATTGAACTTCCGGTTTTAAAAGCTCCGACGAGATTTCGGAGTTAATTGCAATCAGAACTCCGCCACCCCGCCGGTCAGGTCAAACAAGCCTGTAAATTGTATACCGACTTGGTAAAATTTGTACGGTTTCAACCAAGTCTTGTTGAAATCAAGAACGTGGACAGCAAACGAAACACTGTTAGTGAATAAAGTAGAAAGTTTACTAAGTAGTCCTCTAGCATTCTGGTTCGTGACAGATAGAATCGAATATAATTTTTTGCTGCGGTGCTGTTCGATGTGGATGGCTGGTTTGGCAAAGAGATTTGAATCGGTTACCGATTTCGTTTATTTTCTCTTTTCTTTTTCTCAAATACTTTAACTACTGTATGCTCGGGCCACAAATTCTCTGAGTAAATGAGGCTAAAGAATTCGTTAGAGACACCAATCTTGTAGAATGATATATCCCTCTCATAAGAGAATTTGAATTATGCCACTTTAATGTCTGTGGCTTATATTTTTGCTTGAATTAACGCCATTACATCGTCTGATCTGAGATCAGGGCCAACCCTTGAAACAAATATTTGTCTCTTGGGTGGAATTCCTATCACAGGCTTACCTCCCACAGATATACCTTTAAAACGGGTAATCCGGAAATCAAGGTAGTCTTTGGAACTATTTGTTGAGTTTCTATATTTATATTTAGCGGTCTCGCAGGTATTGAGATCGCACCGGACAAATCGGAGAGAGGCGTAACGAACGTCACAGACTTCACAGTAACAATTTCGGGTACCGAAATTTTTTGCGCCGCAAACCTCGTTACTACAGGTGAAGTTAACGTAGGCATTGGCAGTGTCACAGGAGTGACGTGTTTGTCAGCAATGTGAGGCGGGAGGGCAATTATTGACGGCTGCTCTTTATTTAAAAATTTTTTAAAAATTTTAAAAATAAATATTTTTTTCCGAAAAGGTAAGGTCTATTATGTTTGACAGTCCAGTGAACATTTCTTTTTCGGTAGCAGAGTAGCGTATTTCATCATCGGACAATGTACGGCTGCCGTAGGAAGCTGGATTGTCGTTGTTAAGTTTCCCTTGAGATTAAACAGCGCCTATTGCGTAATTGCTGGCATCCGTTGTTAGTATAAACGGTTCGTCAAAGTTGGGAAAAATAAGAGTAGGATCGTGGCATAGTAGTGTTTTAAATATGTAGATTAAAGGCTTTGGAGAACTCGTCGTTTATAATAATTGATTAATTTCCTTTAAGCTATCGGGTTAAGAGTTTCGTTATACGAGCAAAGGCTTTAATAAATTTTCGGTAATATTGTGATTAAATGTTGCGATGCGAGAAAAACAGAGTGCAAAATTCAAATTCCAGTAATAGCAATACGCAAGCTTCTTGTGGGCAATTTGTTTTAATTTACAATTGTGTAAATTTTCTTGTTCAATTTGGTGACAATTATCAACGTATTTTTGTGTATTTTTATGTATACTATTTGAAACATACATAAAATGGTGACGATGATCAACAATTGTTTTCACCTCTTGAAAAGTGTGTAGATATAATTTTTATACCCGCTACTCATAAAGTAGAAGGGTATTATAACTTTGTTCAAACCGAAAATGTATGTAACAGGCAGAAGGAGACATCTCCGACCCTATAAAGTATATCCATATATTCTGGCTCAGGATCAACAGCCGAGTCGATATAGCCATGTCCGTTTGTCCGTCTGTCTGTCCGTGTGAAAATCTAGATCTCAGCTATTATAAGAGCTAGGACTACCAAATTTGGTGACAATATGTGTTATTATTCCACGCTGATCAAGTTTATTTTAGATTTTGGCCACGCCCCCGTAAATCGAAAGAACATTGATTACAAGTGCAATTTTGATGCCATATTTTTTATTTTCGGTTTATATGATAACTATAATTAGCCTGATGATCGCTAAAAATTTGGTAACAATCGAATAATAAACACAGAAGTTATTCAGTTTAACGTTTTCCATAGCTGTAAACAGCGCTGCCGGCAGCGCAAATTCTTTATTTGTACAGAAAATAATAAGAATGCCATACAATGCAAATTTTTGCAGTTGTTGGATAACAGCGCTAATAGCTTAGTGGAAAAGCGATGAACTCCTGAACCGACAGGCCCCTGATTCGATTCCCAGTTCATGCCGCATAAGCTTTTTCTTTTTTTATACCCGCTACTCATAGAGTAGAAGGGTATTATAACTTTGTTCAAACCGAAAATGTATGTAACAGGCAGAAGGAGACACCTCCGACCCCATAAAGTATTTATTCTGGCTCAGGATCAACAGCCGAGTCGATATAGCCATGTCCGTCTGTCCGTCTGTCCGTCTGTGTGTCCGTGTGAAAATGTAGATCTCAACTATTAAAAGAGCTAGAACTACCAAATTTGGTGCCAGTATGTGTTATTATTTTCGGTTTATATGATAACTATAGCTAGCCAGATGATCTCTGAAAATTTGGTAACAATCGGATAATAAACACAGAAGTTATTCAGCTTAACGTTTTCCATAGCTGTAAGCAGCGCTGCCGGCAGCGCAAATTCTTTATTTGTACAGGAGAAAATAAGAATGCCATACAATGCAAGTTTTTGCAGTTGTTGGAGAACAGCGTCAGTAGCTTAGTGGAAAAGCGATGAACTCCTGAACCGACAGGCCCTTGGTTCGATTCCCAGTTCATGCCGTTTAAGCTTTTTCTTTTTTTATACCCGCTACTCATAGAGTAGAAGGGTATTATAACTTTGTTCAATCTGAAAATGTATGTAACAGGCAGAAGGACACACCTCCGACCCCATAAAGTATATATATTCTGGCTCAGGATCAACAGCCGAGTCGATATAGCCATGTCCGTCTGTCCGTGTGAAAATCTAGATCTCAGCTATTAGAAGAGCTAGGACTACCAAATTTGGTGACAATATGTGTTATTATTGCACGCTGATCAAGTTTATTTTGGATTTTGGCCACGCCCCTTCCGCCCCCGTAAATCGAAAAAACATTGATTACAAGCGCAATTTTGATGCCATATTGTTCATTTTCGGTTTACATGATAACTATAGCTAGCCAGATGATCTCTGAAAATTTGGTAACAATCGGATAATAAACACAGAAGTTATTCAGCTTAACGTTTTCCATAACTGTAAGCAGCGCTGCCTGCAGCATTGCGCCGATTAGTGGGTGCGTGTACCGTGGTGAAATGGGTTAAGTTGTAGACTGCAAATCGAACAGTACTATTATGCATTTACGGGTTCGAGTCCCGCCCGCATCAAAAATTAAATGTGTGCAAAAATGTTTTTTTTTATTTTAGATTTTGACTTTGCATAAATATTGTAAGTCCATAGCCTTTTACGGTCAAAATATGATTGTAGCCGTTTTTTTTTTGTTCCGCAAATAAATGATGTCCGTCTGTCCGTCTGTCTGTCCGTGTGAAAATCTAGATCTCAGCTATTATAAGAGCTAGGACTACCAACTTTGGTGACAAAATGTGTTATTATTGCACGCTGATCAAGTTTATTTTGGATTTTGGCCACGCCCTCTTCCGCCCCTGTAAATCGAAAAAACATTGATCGCAATTTTGATGCCATATTGTTTATTTTCGGTTTACATGATAACTATAGCTAGCCAGATGAACTCTAAAAATTTGGTAACAATCGGATAATAAACACAGAAGTTATTCAGCTTAACGTTTTTCATAGCTTGCAGCATTGTGCCGAATCGTGTGTGCGTGTACGGTGTTGAAATGGGTTAAGTTGTGGACTGCAAAACGAACAGTACTATTATGCATTTACGGGTTCGAGTCCCGCCCGCATCAAAAATTAAATGTGTGCAAAAATGATTTTTTTTTATTTTAGATTTTGACTTTGCATAAATATTATAAGTCCATAGCCTTTTACGGTCAAAATATGATTAAAGCCGTTTTTTTTTGTTCCGCAAATAAATGATGTACGAGCAGCTGGGTACCGGGTATATTACAGTTGAGCACACTCGACTGTAGCTTTCTTGTTCTTTTTTTTTTAAGAACTTATACTTTAATTTTTGAATATGCATTAATTGGTGGTCGTGCATTTTATTTAAAATTTTTTTAATGGTTCACAATGAACTTGGTTTACAAGTGGAGGAGTGACAGTCTCTTAAATCAGCTGTGTGCGATTGTTAGAGCGCAGCTTTTTCTTATATTTTTTTATTTCTATTTTTTATTTAATTGAATGTTTAAGTTATGAGAATAAATAGCGACTACAACACGCATCATGTATTCAGACTTTGTTTTTGTCGTGCAAAACTTTCCGAATGGTCTCATAATGTAACTTTGGCAAAATTTGCGTAATGGCTTAATGGCCGAACGGAGAAGTGGTGGACCTCTTAGGTAATGGGTCCAAGGTTCGATTCCGCATGCATGCGTGTCATGGTGGGGGAGATCGTACTTTTCTTATTTTTTCCAAAAAAAAGTTTTTGCCTCCCTGTATGAGCTAGCTTCATGAAACTTTGTATACATGTTTCTTATTGCTGCCCGCTGTAAATAAGTCGGAACGACCGATACATCGTATAGAGGCCATAGAACCTATCGGTCGTTTTTTTTAACAAAATTTATTAAAAGTTACAGTGCTCTAGAACACTTTCCATTCTAGTATATAAAGCGGTATTAAAAGGGCACATATCGTTTTTTACAAGCAGGTATTCGATTTATAGTCCTCAACAGGTAGAAGTATTATTTTTACTGTTTAAGTGATAAATCTTGAATTTTTTTAGAACCTGAATAAAAGTTTTACGTTTTCAATACTTTTTACTCCTTGTGCCGAATAGTGTGTGCGTGTACGGTGGTGAAATGAATTAAGTTGTGGACTACAAAACGAACAGAACTATTATGCATTTACGGGTTCGAGGCCCACCCGCATCAAAAATTAAATGTGTGCAAAAAAATAAATTTTTTTATTTTAGATTTTGACTTCGCCTAAATATTGTAAGTCCATGGCCTTTTACGGTCAAAATATGATTGCGGCCGTTCTTTATTGTTCCTTAAATAATTTTGATGTACGAGCGGCTGGGTAGCGGGTATATTACAGTCGAGCACACTCGATTGTAGCTTTCTTACTTGTTATTTATGTATTCTTGTACATACATATGTATGTAGCTAGGCGACACTTTACATTGCCAAAATTTCAGTTTGATCTGCATTGCGTTGGGTCTTTGTCCTCGGCTCTTCTTTCAGTCCAATGACGAATCCGGCTGCGCCAGTTACCAACCGTAGTTTGATGGGGTAACAATTTTTCAACTAAACTCATATCTTTTTTGCGAAACTATTAAGTGAAAACACGTCTACTCTCGATGAACTCAACAATAAGAATACTTTTTTATTGACATATGAATATGTTGCCTTATGTGTATGTATGCTGTTCGCAGACAGCTCTCATCTATAAATGTATATGTCGCAGTGTTGTTATTTTCTTGCGTCTGATCTGCCATGTCGACACACAAACTTTTCGAGTGAAGCGAATTCCAACCGGCGTGTGCAATTGTCTGCATGCAACTGCTCGCATTTTCTACGCATCGATCTATGCTTTACGCACGCTAGCTGGACTACACTTGGCGACAGCGCGACAACGCCGTCGCCTCACTCTTTCGGTACTTTGGCGCCAGTCATATTATTCGTCGTAGTCAAATTCTAAGAATGATTTCACAATATACCAAACTCATTGCGCAGCAGCGTCTTGCAAGCGCAGTGGTAAAACTATGGTAATAATGTGACAGCCACGTACAGTGGTCAAAATAGATTCGTAATGCGACACGGCCTTCCTGACATAATACACGTCCTCGTGTGTAGTCTTAAATGTACCACTTAAGTGACAATACTTCAGGATATTCTATACTCTAGATATTTCAAAGAATTATCTTCATTCAATTTATTACTGATCCAAATCAGTTTCAACTTCATTCTCATCATAACATGATTAAATTATTTAAATTTTCGTAACATAATTTAAATTTAATAAATTATACCATTCGTGTAATTCCTTTAACACATTTTTTTCTTAATCTTTTAAACCAAACAAATTTTGTAGTTCCTTTTACAAATAATTAACTTATATTTTGTGTAGTTCCTTTTACATAATTAACTTATATTTTGTGTAGTTCCTTTTACACATAATTAACTTATATTTTGTGTAGTTCCTTTTACACATAATTAACTTATATTTTGTGTAGTTCCTTTTACACATAATTAACTTATATTTTGTGTAGTTCCTTTTACACATAATTAACTTATGATTTGTGTAGGTCCTTTAACACATACGACCCCCGCCATAACAAGTCTCTTCTGCTATGGTGCGGTCTTCTATCTTATCATTTGTGTAGGTCCTTTAACACATACGACCCCCGCCATAACAAGTCTCTTCTGCTATGGTGCGGTCTTCAGTTTCTCTATTGCGCTACAGACACAACTTCTATTGTGCTGTCCCTATCTTTACATAACTCATCGAGTATCTGATTATTTGGTATTGCTTTTAAACATTCATGAGAATACTTATATGTTCGATTACATGTTAAAGATTTTAGCGTATATCTATCTCCATCCAATACTTCAATTATCTCAAATGGCCCTTTAAATTTAGGATCAAGTTTAATTTGATGACGTTCTTCGTTTTTGAGCAAAACGTGATCACCCACTTTGAAATTTACTATTTTAGCCTTATTTTTATCAAACCTATCTTTGTCGTATTTTGCTTGAGTATCCATGTTCTTTTTAGCCTCCTTTCTCAAATTTTCTTTGTCTACCTCATCATCGTTATCTTCGATTAGCGGCAACAAGCCAAAAGGTCAAACTTCTTTACCAATTAATAATTCCAAAGGGCTAAACTTAGTCACACGATTAATCGTGCAATTCATTGCTAGCTGCACTTCAGCCAACGCATCCTGCCATGATCTCTGACTAGTTTCGACAGCCGTTAGCATACCTTTCAGGGTACTCATGACACGTTCTACCTGACCGTTTGCTCTACTTGCACCAGTAGCAATTAAATGTAGATTAATTTTTTGAGAGGAGCAAAATTCGCGAAAACTTTTACTTGCGAAACTACGTCCTTGATCTGCTATAATTCGAGTGGGCAAACCAAACAAGGACACAGCTGATTTTACAGCCTTAATGCAGCTATCAGAATCTATATTAAGTGTGTGATAAAAATAAACAAATTTGGTGAAGGCATCTATAAGGACGATGACGTATTCCTTCAAATCATTTTTACCACTCAATTTGCCAGTGATGTCAATATGAATCGTATGCCACGGTATTTCTATTTTAGGAATAGGATGCAGCTCAGCCTGCACTTTTCCCACAAGTGGCTTAGATACTTTACATGTAATGCAATTCTCTACAAATCTACGCACATATTTAGACATATTTTCGAACCAGTAATAACAATAGACTTTGTCCAGCGTCTTTTCCCATCCAAGATGCATAATAGCTTCATGGACGTGATTTATGACGGCCCATCGAAAACCTCTTGGTATTACCGGCAAACATTTGGTCTTACTATTTCGCTGTATTTTTCTATGTAGTATTCCCTTTCGCAATTCATATGTTCTATCCAGATTTCCTGGAAACTCATTATTCTTTAAGTTTAAAATTATTTCTTGTATCTCAGTATCTCGCTGTTGTTCTGAAACCAACCAGTTATCAGATATCTCGGTCAAATTGATTCGTAACTCTGGAATCTTATTCAAACTTTTGTGTTGTTTAAGCACTGGATTCCGAGAGAGAAAATCCACATGCGCCATGCGCTCGCCTTTTCTATACTCTATTTCGAAATCAAATGCCTGTAAAAACGCCCACCATCTATGAACCCTCGGTGTTAAATCTAGTTTTGTACGGCTGGCCTTTAAAGAATTACAGTCAGTATAAACTATAAATTTTCGTCCCTGCAGGTAATGTCGGAAGTGTTTAATAGCATTTACTACTGCTAACGTCTCCAGTTCGTATGAATGGTATTTAGATTCGGCGGGAGACGTACACTTACTGTAATACTCTACCACATGAGGTTTGTTGTCAATTTTATGTAACAGGATCGCTCCATACCCAATACAACTTGCGTCAGTATGCAGCTCTATTGGGTATTGCGGATCGAATATGATTAAAACTGGCGTCTGAGTCAATATAGTTATTATTTTTATTCGTACCTGTTCATGCACTGGTAACCAAACAAAGTCAGTGTTTTTCTTAGATGTGAGAAGATACAGAGGTTTAAGTGTTTGGGAGAAATTTAACACAAATTGCCGAAAATATGTGGCTAAACCAATGAATTGTCTTAGCTGTGAGACATTTTGGGGTGGTGGTAATTCTTTTAAAGCTTGAATTTTCCGTGAATTTGGCCTGACTTCTCCGTTGCTTATTTCAAATCCGAGATACTCTATTTTTGTGGTGAGAAAGGAACACTTAGTGACATTGAATGAAAATCCAGCCTTACTTAATGTCTCCAATACTGTCTGCAATCTAACTAGCGCATCTTCTTTGCTTTCTGCTATTATGAGAACATCATCAATATACACAATTGCATAAGTGTAAGCTAAAGCTCCTAGGGCCTTCATTATAGCCCGCTGGAACACAGATGGTGCGTTCTTCAAACCAAATGGCATTGTCAAGAACTCGTATTGACCTTCTGGCGTTACAAATGCAGTTCGTTCGATTGAGTCCTCATGGACTGGAATTTGGTAAAAGCCGCTTGCCATATCTATGCACGAAAAATATTTAGCACCCCGAAGCCTAGCAATTTGGTCTGAGATGAGGGGCAATGGATACTTGTCAGCCACTGTGTTTTCGTTTAGCATGCGATAGTCCACACACAGTCGATCGGTGCCATTCTTTTTTTTAACTAGCATCATGGGACTAGCGAAAGGTGAGCAGCTTGGCCGAATAATCTTAGCTTTTAGTAATTCGTCAACTTTACCCCGCACTTTAATTTTCTCTTCTTCACTAAGCCTATATGGCCGCCGTTGTACGGTCTTTTGCTGATCTATTAATCTAATTTCCAACTGTCCTGTGGTGACCTTGGTCTTTGGTATTCCATCAATAAACCAATCTGAATAACATTTTAGAATTTTTTTCAAGGCTGCCTTATCAAGATCATCAAGTTCACGATTTGATTCTATGACATCTTCATAATTGGTAATTACTAACGATTCTACTCTTTTGGTTGTGTAAATTTGAAATTTGTCAGCGTCCATGGTTACGCCAAAGCCCTGGCTTAAAATTTCACGACCAATTAGTACATCAAATTTCAAATACTTGTCCATAATAACATGTAACAAAATCTCTAAATAACATTGATCAATATTTATATTACATAATAGTTGTTGAGTGCTGAATATTGAATCATTACATATGCCGTTTAATTTAACAATGTTATTAATTCTTTTGCCACTAAATTTATCGGCGACGCTTTCCTTAACCAAGGAACATTCAGCGCCGGAGTCGAAGCAAAATGGAACAGACTCACCGGTTGAACTTCTTATTGTTCCTGATGGTGGAGCTACAGATACAGATGTCAACACGTTTCTCGAGGCGTGTCATCGTGACGTCTTTTTGACAAGCGGAATGTGCCCAAGCCCTCGTCGCATTTGAAACATTTGACTGTTGACCGGTCTTTTGATCCTTGCGATGAACTTCCGTTGTGGCTTTTTCCTTGATTTTTGGTGTCCTCTGCCGAGCACGACATTCGGCATATTTATGTCCAGTCTTTCCACAAAATAATTGCATTTCACTTGAGAGAGATACTTAGACTTTTTACGCTCCGGGCCTGTTGTAAAAGCGTCGTCATCAAGGTTCCGTTTTTGAAAAGTGTGCGCTTGTAGTCTGTTGTTGCATGTCATTTCGAGTTTTAATATTGTTTGTAAAAACCCAGCGCGACAATTTGTCATCAATTTGTGCCATGTGAGCCAGAGTAAGTGAAACCGCAATTTCCTCCAGATCAATAGATTTAAATTTTGACATAAGTAAGGTGACAATTCGGCTCCCATATTCGGTGTAACTTTCTCCAGACTTTGGTCGCCCGTTCAAAATTTTCATCAGTTGCCGATGCCTTTGGTGTCAGCATATTTTTGATGATCTCCAATAGGTTGTTGTTTTGCACTTGTAAAGCTGCCAGGTATGCATCGGTGATATTTGTAGGCAAAGCAGATCCCACTTCTGATGTCGCAGTGTTGTTATTTTCTTGCGTCTGATCTGCCATGTCGACACACAAACTTTTCGAGTGAAGCGAATTCCAACCGGCGTGTGCAATTGTCTGCATGCAACTGCTCGCATTTTCTACGCATCGATCTATGCTTTACGCACGCTAGCTGGACTACACTTGGCGACAGCGCGACAACGCCGTCGCCTCACTCTTTTCGGTACTTTGGCGCCAGTCATATTATTCGTCGTAGTCAAATTCTAAGAATGATTTCACAATATACCAAACTCATTGCGCAGCAGCGTCTTGCAAGCGCAGTGGTAAAACTATGGTAATAATGTGACAGCCACGTACAGTGGTCAAAATAGATTCGTAATGCGACATATATGTATGTGTGTGTGTATGTGTATGTATAAAGCCAAAGGACGTCATCGCTGAAATAACTTTTGACGATGATCCTCAAGTACTCCGGGATACCCATTATATACATGGCGCCGAGTATCACGGCCCATCTGGCTGTATTAAAGAGCTTGCTTCTCTCTTCCTTAGTTTATTGGTAACATGCTTATATGCCAAACCCTAGGTGTCTTTGTCTACGCTATCTAGCAGTTCACTATAGGCCCGCGAATTAGCAGCCGATATGCCATGCATGAACTCTAAGCGTTTGTTTCTAAATTTCTCAATGAGTTCCGCATGCTGGGTGCTACCTCTGGCTCGTTGCGCCTTTCTCCTTGCCCTGAGGCATTCAGACCTTTGTTGATTTAAGATGGCGCTCCACCAGTATGCAGATGGCTTGCGCTACGCCCTAGATCTCTGTGGCATGATTGAGTCGCACGTTGCTGCAAGTTTCGTCCATGATCACTGAAGAATTTCCTTCATCAGGAGAGTAGGGTTCGCTCAGACGCATGATATCTACATTGCTCTCCCCCACAGTCTGAGCGAGAAGTCTCTGATCGGCTTTCCAATAGTTCACATTGAGCTAGATAAATAAGTAATGATAAATGGCTCTTAGCTTGCTTTAGCCACGCTCTGTAGGTCGGGCACGCAAAGCTACTCGTGGGTGGATTCTATCCACCTCGCTACTCCAAATTAGGCATTTTGGTGGAGAAACACACCCCCCTCCCCTCGTACCCTCGTTCACCGCATCGCAAACAGCTGTCTGCCCAATCGGTCTCCTTGCAGGTCGTTGCTCGGTGTCCGTAGCATGGGCACCTGTAACACCTTGTGAGCCGTACGTCCCTGACGATTCGGCACCTTGACCATCTAACGTTTACCGTGCCCTGTTTCAGGACCGCAATTGCAATCGGAATGGGTGCATATTAACAGCATCTTTACGTGTTTTAAAGCAGAAATCTGTAACCTAAATGGGTTCCTTAATATTCGTAAATTATCGATTTTCGTGGGCGGTGAACGTGGCACCTCAGATTTGAAATAAATTTCATATGCGCATGATTTATAGGAACCATCATGCCAAATTTGGTGTCAGAAACTGTAATACTTTCCTTAATATTCGTAAATTATCGATTTGCGTGGGCGGTGGGCGTGGCACTACAAATTTGAAATAAACTTGATCTGCGTATGGTATATCTCTAGCTTTTGTAATAGCTGAGATCTCGACGTTCATACAGACAGATGGACAGACGGACAGACAGACAGACAGATAGACAGACAGACGGACATACGGACATGGCTTTATCGACTCGGCTGTTGATCCTGAGCCAGAATATATATACTTTATGGCGTCTGCCATGGCTCCTTTTGCCTGTTACATACTTTTGCATAAACTTAGTATATATCAAATTTCAATTTCTGATCGAAGAGAGTACCTAGATCATTTACTTAAGATATTCTTTAAAAATGAGTTAAATTAAAAAAATAGTTCATGACGTGATGGTTTCCTTTGTAAAATGACATAATTTTACATTTAGAACAATTAAGATTTAGCAGGTGATGGCTACACCAGGCAAAAAACATGTGAAGATCCATTTAAAGAAAGTTTAAAGTTTTGTCATTATACGTCAGACAAAGTTTTACGTCATCAGCGTACATAAGGATAGATGATTGTCAGTGTAGACCACATCAGTTTGCATTTTCTTTCGAAATCCTTTAGTTATAATTAAAGAAAACTGAAGAAGATTTGTAGTTGTGGATCTAAATTTTACAAAACCATGCTGATAAGGGGAAATAACGGACTTACACATATGTGTTAATTGTGCAGTCAAAATTTTTTCAAAAATTTTAGGAATAGCGGACAATTTATAAATACATCTATAATTCTTCACATCTTGGTTAGAGCCACATTTGTGAAGAGGTATAGAGAAGGAATCCTACCACATAGACGAAAAGTAACTCGTGGCTATGGACAAATCAAGTAATTTAATATAGGCTTACAAATGGTATCAGCATAGAATCTAAGTATACATGTAGGAAAGGCCGATGCTCGTCTCGTTTACTCTAATTGAAACACTGAGAATTTAGTTCAGTTTTATAACATAATAGTTTATTGCTAATTGTGGAATTAAATGCTTTTAAATTGATTCAAAAAATATGGAGCTTGAGCACACAACCGACACAACTGACACTCTTAAATCGACTTCTCTATTTTCGATAGATCTTTTTTTATGTATACATCTCAACACCTGTTAAAAGTCTAAAAGGAGAGATTTTTGTACTCCTTGGTGGGGTACTGTTTATCACTTTTTGTATGGCTTCAATATGTTTATACCAACTACAAGTATTTCCTTGGCAGAGCTTCGATAACATCGGTATTACAATTTTATGGACGCTATCATTAGATGGTGCACCTCTATCGGATATAATACGCTTAGGATTTCCGAACACTCCTGCTTGTCTCTTAAGCCTATCTACCACTCCTTCAGCTGACGTATTTTTAGTTGGATAAAGCCAAGTAAATTTTGAAAATGCGTCAACCACAACGAAGATATAATTATAACTCTTGCTAGTCTGTTCTAGCGGACCAACATGATCTACGTGATATGTGCCTAAAGGTATATCCTCTTTTTTTATTGGTATTAAGAAACCTTCTTTCAATAGAATTTCTGACGATCTTATGCACTTTTGCAGATAACTGTCAAATATAGAATGTTTTTTCAACTGCCTCTTGCGTCCTTCTAACTGCAAAATGTTCTTGCCTATGGATACTTTTGATAATTTCTTCTTCCATCAGCGATGGTACTACTACAAGTTCCTTGTTTGGATCTTTATACAAGATACCATGCTTAACATAGAAGTCATCATACGTACTGACGTCTAACACAGCTAATATAGCTCTAATCCATTCGTCTTTAGCCTGAGCCTGTTGCAACCTGTGATGTAAGCTATCCTCTAAAATGAAACAATTAACGCGACTTAACGCATCGACATGCTTTATTATACCCGCTACTCATAGAGTAGAAGGGTATTATAACTTTGTTCAAACCGAAAATGTATGTAACAGGCAGAAGGAGACACCTCCGACCCCATTAAGTACATATATTCTGGCTCAGGATCAACAGCCGAGTCGATATAGCCATATAGTCCGTCTGTCCGTCTGTCTGTCCGTGTGAAAATCTATATCTCAGCTATTATAACAGCTAGGACTACCAAATTTGGTGACAATATGTGTTATTATTGCACTCTGATCAAGTTTATTTTGGATTTTGGCCACGCCCCCTTCCGCCCCCGTAAATCGAAAAACATTGATTACAAGCGCAATTTTGATGCCATATTGTTCATTTACATGATAACTATAGCTAGCCAAATGATCTCTGAAAATTTGGTAACAATCGGATAATAAATACAGAAGTTATTAAGCTTAACGTTTTCCATAGCTGTAAGCAGCGCTGCCGGCAGCGCTGCTTGCAGCAATGTCCCGAATCGTGTGTGCGTGTACGGTGGTGAAATGGGTTAAGTTGTGGACTGCAAAACGAACAGTACTATTATGCATTTACGGGTTCGAGTCCCGCCCGCATCAAAAATTAAATGTGTGCAAAATTTTTTTTTTTTTATTTTATATTTTGACTTTGCATAAATATTGTAAGTCCATAGCCTTTTACGGTCAAAATATGATTGTAGCCGTTTTTTTGTTCCGCAAATAAATGATGTACGAGCAGCTGGGTACCGGGTATATTACAGTCGGGCACACTCGACTGTAGCTTTCTTACTTGTTATTTTTCCGATACGATGCTCGATTTCATAATTAAAATCTTGGAGGAATAAAGCCCAACGTGATACTCTTAACGGCATATCACCACGCTTTTTCATAGTCATTTTAAAAGCATTACAATCAGTAACAATTTTAAATTTGATCCCTAGCAAATACACACGCAATTTCTTCAATGCTTCGACAATCGCTAACACCTCTAGCTCATACGAATGGTATTTTTTTTCTGCTGGCTTCGTTTTACGAATTAAATACTGAATCGGGTGAAATAGTTGATCTTCTCTAGCCTTTTGAAGTAACACACCGCCATAACCGTACATAGAGGCGTCTGTATGAACCTCAGTCTGCGCCTTTGGGTCATACAACTGCAACACTGGTGCACTCGTTAATGCCACTTGCAACTGCCTGAATGCTGTAAGCTGATCTTCTTTAAATTTAAATTCTGTGTTCTTTTGAAGTAAGTCTGAAAGTACCATCGCGTACGACTCAATAAAACGCCTAAAATACGATGTCAACCCAAGGAAACGTTGCAAACTCTTACGATTGGATGAAATCGGAAAATTCTGAACAGCTTTTGTTTTTGCCTCAGAAGGCCTAATTGTACCTTTCTCTATAATATACAGCTGTGTTCACAAAAATAGCAGTGCTCATTAGCTGCAACTTAAACTTAATTTTGTATATCAAAAAGTAAATGAATGTTCACAAATTTAATTTTGTTAAAGTTTTGTGATTATTTTTAACAAATCAATTTATTGTTAAAAATGTTGTTAATTTTTTTTACATTATTAATTAAAACAAAAAAGTGCTGTTTACAGCTTATAAAAATAGCAGTGAGTAATGAAAACATGAGAATTAGTTGAAAAAAACATTGTAGAACTTCATAAAACTGTTTTAATTTGTTTGCTTGGGTTAGTACTTAGTCGTATACATATTATTATTTATTACGGCCTGGCATCTGCGAGGCATAGAATCCACCAAGTCCTGGCAGCGATTGACAGGGATCCGCTTCCATGATTGTTGAACAACCTCCCAAAGCTGTGATCAAGATGATGGATTTGCATTTGTAACATATCGTTTAACATCTCCCCATAGGATTTCAATGAGATTTAAATCCGGAGACTGTGCAGGCCACGACATAAGATCGATCCGCTTTGATGCCATCCAGCTTTTGACCAGTTTGCTTGTATGTTTGGGGTCGTTATCTTATTGAAACGTCCACTTTAGTGGCATTTCCCAATCGGCATAAGGCAACATAACATTTTCTAATATGTTAACATATACAGATCGATCCATGATCCCATCAATCAATCATATATATATATACTACGGTAACAAAAACATGCCCATACCATAATACTCAATCCGCCGTGCTTAACTGTCTTCAAAGTGTACCTAGGACCGTACTCTGTGTTAGGTGGACGTCTGACATATTGCCTGGAGTCCTTTCAACCAAATAACACAATTTTACTTTCGTCACTCCATTAAATATTTCGCCACTTTGTAACGGGCCAATTAAGGTGACTTTTGGCGAACTCCAAACGTGCTTTGACATGTCTGGTGGAACTTTTCGTGGATGGCACGCTTTGAGATTTTGTTCCTTAAGACGTCGCCGAATAGTAACGCCACTAACATTCAAGTCTAACTCATTTTTTAACTTGCTGGACGATGCAAAAGGGTGCGCCCTGTTATATCGCACAATAGATCGGTCCTCATGAGGCGTGGTTTTACGTCGGAGACCACGATTTTCGGGCATTTCTTTAAAGTTTAAAGCATTATAAACTATTTTAGCAGTACAATGTTTGCCCCTGCCCACTAAGTTAAAAAATATTAATTTATTTTAGTGTTTTCTAATTTAATAATAGTCACTAACACAAAACCACTTACTTTTTATCAATTAAAAATCTAAAAAAAATTTTTTGCTTATCAAGATGTACTGCTATTTTAATGAACAGCAGTTCATTTGCTTAATTCTCGCAAATCTAACGGGATTTTTTCGTTTCTTCCTTGTACACATTCCATTCTATAATAACAATGCGTACTATATCCCAGGAAGTCTACGTTACTCTGCAAAAACCGACACTTCTTCCACTTGATTTGCAACTTATATTCTGCTGCTCTACTCAACGTAGTTCAATTTCTGGATACCTTCAGTTATTTCCTTAGCGGGGATAATAAGGTCATCCATATACGTGACAACAATATCTTTTTGCACCAAATCGACAAAAATTGCATGAATGAATCGAGAAAATACTGCTGGGGAATTAGATATTCCAAATGGAACAAAAAGGAATTCAAACTGCCCTGCGTGCGTGACAATCGAAGTAAATTTTCGGGAACCTGGTTCGATTGGCACATGGAAAAAACCGTTTTCAAGATCAAGAGTGGCGAACACATTATGACCTTGCAACCTTTCGATAACATCATCTAACAAAGGCATAGGAAAGTTGTCTCTCACGATCTTTGCATTTAGCCGACGATAATCACAACATTACTTTTTACTGCCATCTTTTTTTGGTACAAGAACTATAGGAGATGCATATTCTGATGTACTGGTCTGAATTATATTTTCATCTAACCACTTTGCAATTTGAGAATCGACAACACATTTGTCTGCATGCGATATACGTCTTGGGCGTTTAAAAACTGGATACTCGTCATTCAACAAAATTTTCATCTGAATGGGACTTTTCTTATTCATTCCTGGTGAATATTCGCTTATCAGTTTCTCTACTGATTGATCTCCAAGGTACTATTTGCAATAGTTTCATGCTCTTTCTTTGCCCTAGGGCAAAATTTCACTGATTGCTCAGAAACAATCAGATCAGCAACTTCCAAAACTGTGTTTCCAATAACAGCTGAATATTTTATATTATCGTAGTCAACTACATGGAACGAGATATCTAGGTAATGTCCGTCAATTTCAACTTAAGCTACAAAGCTCACTGTTGCATATTCCAACAAGACAATGCTTTTTCTGGTTTAACTTAACGTTCCCTAGTTTCTTAAACACATCTGATCTAATCAAACAGAGATCACAGCCTGTATCAATTAACGCTGGAAATGAAACATTCTTGCAGGTTAACTTTTTGAAAATACATTTTCCACCAGAGTCTACTGTATTTACCATTTTATTCATGCTCTTTTCCTGCTTAATTAAATTTGAACTAACACAATCTGCTGCTTTATGACCTGGTTGACTGCATTTAAAGCATTTTACTGCCTGCTTACAATCTTTTGTCAAATGTGATGGATCACCCCATTTGAAACATTACCTTGTTTTCTTAGCGTCCGTTTTTTCAGCGTCAACTTTCTTGTCTTTACATCCTTCATCTTTTCCGCAATGAGTTTGATGGCGACTGCTTCGAATCTTTTCGTAAATTAAAACTTGCTCTTTCAACTCTTGTACTGTCCTAGCTTGATACAAATTACTCTTATTACTTCTTGAATCGGGAATACTTTCAATAAAGTATTCTATTAAGCTTTTCTCGTCCAAACTAACTGACTTGCCTATTTCCATGAGACTGTATAAATATTCTCTGTAGTCCACCTACACGCTTGCGCCGATTTCGTAACATACGATGAACTTCAATTGACGAAATTGATGCTCCAAACTCTGCCAACAATACTTTTTTAAGTGAATTCCAATCAGAAATTCTGTTTTGGCTGCGCATGAATATTTTTGCTGCACCTTTTAGCAATTGCTTTGAGTATATAAACTCTTAAAGGTTGTTCCAATGAACTGCTTCTGCGTTATCTTCAAATTCTTGAATCCATTCTTCAACTGATGGCTGCCCTGATGCACTAAACTGAGACAGAGTGAATCTTCAATATCCCTCAACGTAAATATTGAACGTGTTTCTGGAACAGTAGAGTTAGCTATCACCGAATCGTTATCATCAGAGGTATCATCGTTTACATCAACTTGCAATCCTCAACTTGCAATCTTATAAACCTTTTGTTTATAAATTTAAACAATATAAAATTTAAATAAAACTCAATAACCTACTGTTACCTCACGGTCGTTGCACTGCAGTCCTGTATGTAGAACACGCAGCTGTTAAATTCGTCGCTCCGCTTTGCTTGATATCACCCTCTGCGATTTTCTCCCTGCAACTCAGCCTCTCTGCTAACTGTCTGCTCCGGCGTACTCGAACTCTTTACAAATCTTCGCTTTCAGCATCTGCCAATCCGAACTCCCACGTACACGCACTCCTTACAGATCGTCGCTTCTAGCCTTTGCCAAGCCAATCTACTCTCTCACGCACACGCACTCTCTTCAGATCGTCGCTTCCAGCTTTTGCCAAGCCAATTTGCACTCGTCGTTGGCTATGTATATATACGACAGAATACACACTAGTTGTCTCGTTCTAGCTCACTGCAGACATCTAGCAACTGGCGCCAGTCCGTACAAAAATGTTTAACGGCTTGCCACTTCCAGTGAATTGAATTTAACAATGCCACGCCGCTATTTTGGGATTTGATAATATATATTATATATATATTCGCCACTTTGCCTTAAAATTTTAAAGAATTATAATGCAACCAAGTCTTTTCTGTGTCACTGTTGGCCCTTTTTTGTTTGCTCTCACAAATCTACTGCACATTAAAAGTATTTCACAATGTTCCTCTCATTTACGTCGCATAAGACGGTATATCCCACTTCTGACACCAAATTTGTAGGAAAGGCCGATGTTCGTCTCATTTACTCTAATTGAAACACTGATAATTTAGTTAAGTTTTATGACATAATAATTTATTGCTAATTGTGAAATGAAATGCGTTTTAATTGATTCAAAAAAAAATGGAGCTTGAGCACACAACCGACACCACTGACACTCTCAAATCGACATCTCTATTTTCGATAGATCTTTTTTATATATACTGCGATTACAGAGTTGCGTCATAACTTGACTTATCCGATAATATTCTGATTTGACGACACGATTGATATCGATATTTAATTAAAACTGTCGGCGACTTCTAGTGTTGCGAACCGATCCCACATACATGCTGAAACACTATTAGGACCGGAGAAAATACAGGCTTAGAGGATTTAAGATAGCTTAATAAAAATATTTCGTTAATAGAAGCGCAACAAAAGGATTTAGAATTATTTCAAGAATACGGATAGGATTTAGGGTTGTTGACAATATATCAAAATATCAATATAGCGATATTTTTTCTGAAAATGATATATTTATATCGTGATATTGTTTTTGTCCAAATATCGCAATATCGCTATTTTTTAGATCATGGATTTTAAGAAAATACATGGTCTATTGTGTTTGTCGAAATGGGCGTAACAGGTAGAAGGAGGCACCTGCGACCCCATAAAGTATATATATTCTTGCTCATGATCACTAGCCGAGTCGACTGAGCCATGTCTGTCTGTCCGTCTGTATGAACGTCTATATCTCAGAAACTAAAAAAGCTAGAGCCACCAAATTTGCTGGGCCACGCCTACGTCCGCCCCCGAAAAATAGTATTACAAGCGCCTATATCGTAGAAACTAAAAAAGCTAAAGCCACCAAATTTGGTGACAACACTTATGTGAATCATATGCTGTAAAATGATGTGTGAATGATAAATGTGTGAAATGTGTGAATGATACCTATCACCACCTAAACGATCGCTGATTTTGTTCGATCGGATAATGAACAAAAAAGTTATTCAACGTGTCATATAGATTTGCACTGCTCCCACTGCAAGCAAGCAAGAAGAGTTTTTTCCAAGCAGTGTTTTTTTTCAAACTGATTGGACTGCTTGGCGTCTAACTGAAAATTATATGTGTTGTTTATTATTTTCTTTTGAAAAACACGTTTACCAATAACAGTTTTCTAAATCTGATTTTTTTCAAAACCTTGAAAAATCCATGGTCTTATACAGTCAACACTAGACAGTAGCCGTTCTTACTTGTTTTGATATATTATGGACGTGTTCAAATTAACATAAAATCCAATTTTACTGATATAAAAAACGGGACTCCAAATGCAAACTCTGCGACCGAATTATTAAAACAAGTGGAAACTCTTCAAACTTGTCTTCGCTGATGTTTTCGCAAAATGTGCGCAAAAGAAGGTATGTGCGGCATATGCATGTCGCGCTGCCGGCAGCGCTGCTTACAGCTATGGAAAACGTTAGGCTGAATAACTTCTGTGTTTATTATCCGATTGTTACCAAATTTTCAGAGATCATCTGGCTAGCTATAGTTATCATGTAAACCGGAAATGAATAATATGGCATCAAAATTGTGCTTGTAATTAATGTTTTTTCGATTTACAGGGGCGGAAGGGGGCGTGGCCAAAATCCAGAATAATCTTGATCAGCGTACAATAATAACACATATTGTCACCAAATTTGGTAGTCCTAGCTCTTATAATAGCTGAGATCTAGATTTTCACACGGTCAGATGGACAGACAGACAGACGGACAGACGGACATGGCTATATCGACTCGGCTGTTGATCCTGAGCCAGAATATATATACTTTATGGGGTCGGAGGTGTCTCCATCTGCCTGTTACATACATTTTCGGTTTGAACAAAGTTATAATACCCTTCTTCTCTATGAGTAGCGGGTATAAAAAAAACATTTTTGCACACATTAAATTTTTGATGCGGGTGGGACTCGAACCTGTAAATGCATAATAGTGCTGTTCGTTTTGCAGTCCACAACTCAACCCATTTCACCACCGTACACGCACACACGATTCGGCACAATGCTGCAAGCAGCGCTGCCGGCAGCGCTGCTTACAGCTATGGAAAACGTTAAGCTGAATAACTTCTGTGTTTATTATCCGATTGTTACCAAATTTTCAGAGATCATTTGGCTAGCTATAGTTATCATGTAAATGAACAATATGGCATCAAAATTGCGCTTGTAATCAATGTTTTTCGATTTACGGGGGCGGAAGGGGGCGTGGCCAAAATCCAAAATAAACTTGATCAGAGTGCAATAATAACACATATTGTCACCAAATTTGGTAGTCCTAGCTGTTATAATAGCTGAGATCTAGATTTTCACACGGACAGACAGACGGACAGACGGACTATATGGCTATATCGACTCGGCTGTTGATCCTGAGCCAGAATATATGTACTTAATGGGGTCGGAGGTGTCTCCTTCTGCCTGTTACATACATTTTCGGTTTGAACAAAGTTATAATACCCTTCTACTCTATGAGTAGCGGTTATAAAAATATAAAAATGTCGATATATCGATATTTTTTTGTGATATTATTATTATCATTTTTTTTTTTGATAAAAAAAATTTAATATCGATCCGATATTTTTTTAATATCACGACAACCCTAATAGGATTGCATAGAAGGAGTATAGGCTTCAGTGGAGTAAGTAAATTGAAACAAGTAAGAAAAGCTATAGTTGAGCGCGCCCGACCGTTAGATACCATTCGACCAACTTCGTAGTTGCACTAACTAGTACTAACTCTCTCTCACACACACATACAGACACACACACAATGGCTAAAACGATGCAGACGATATGCTGAAATGACTCGGACAACAGAACTATGAAAAATGTTTTCTTTAATAACTTCTGTATTTATTGCCCGATCGGATTGTAAATCCAGAAATCTGTAACATAAATACTTTCCTTAATATTCGTAAATTATTGATTTGCGTGGGCGGTGGGTGTAGCACCTCAAATTTAAAATAAATTTAATCTGCGCATGATTTTTGGGAATCATCATGCCAAATTTGGTGTATGTAACTTTAATACTTTCCTTAATATTCATAAATTAAAGATTTGCGTTGGCGGTGGGAGTGGAACTCCAAATCTGAAATAAACTTTCGAATGGTATAAAAAGTCCGCAAACAATTTGGCAGCAAGCTGATCATTACTTGCTTTGTTATTTTCCAAAAAAAGATGAGATGGAAATCTATTAGTTTTACGTTTCAAATTAACAAAGTTATAAAATTGCATAGGGTCCTGGGCAAACTGTGGAACACAACGATTCAAGTAATCATTGTAGCAGCGTGTATTTAGAGCATAGAAGTTAGCTCTAACAACGATATAACGAGAATAGTCAGATAAACTTCCAGCAGATTTAAACTTTTTAAAATACTTGGATTTCAAATTTCATAAATCCATCAATTCACGAGAAACCAAGGTGGCCTATTACACTTAACTGGGTAACCATAGGGAACACATTATTCAAAAAATGATTTAATAGATTTATAAAAATATGGGATAAAAATATTCACATCTGAACACAAATGAAAAGTATACCAATCTGATTTAAAATAAAATTTTAAGCTTAACGAAATTGGTCTCGCGAAAGCAGCGAGATTTTAATTTGGAAAAAGCATTTTCAGATTGCACAAGAGTTGGCAATTTTAATGACAATTCTAATTTAGGATGGTAAGGATCTTCAGGTAAAACTAAAGGATCAATTCTAGAAATAGTGTTTTGCAATATTACATCGGATGAAACGACAGGATCAAGCATTCAACCATTTAAGTCAGAAATATTATTAACTTGAAATAATGGAAGTTCGAAAAGTTCAATACAAAATTTACTTAAACTAGAGGGAACTTAGAAATCTGATTGAGATGTCCGTGCAACTTCTGGTAAATTAAAATCACCAAAAAAATAAAAGAAAATCTCTATCAGATAGCTTGGATGCAACAGACTGGATAGAGGAAAGATGTTTAAGGTAGATGGAAGCATCTGAAGAAGGGGGAATATAAGATCAAGTAATATACATTACTCCTTAACAATTAAGTCCGGCGCCCAAAAATTTACATTAGAGACATTTATAAAGCTGTCTGCAGGAATATTAAACTTAAACGATGCAATGTCTCGTACATAATAAAATTAAAATTTCTTAAATTAAATTTCTTAAAAAAATAGACAAACAGTAAAGGAAGTTGATGCACAAAATCAAATTCAACAGGTAAACAAGAAACTTAAGAAATAAAGAAATAACAAGTAAGAAAGCTACAGCCGAGTGTGCTCGACTGTAATATACCCGCTACCCAGCTGCTCGTACATCAAAATTATTTGCGGAACAATAAAGAACGGCTACAATCATATTTTGACCGTAAAAGGCTATGGACTTACCAAAGTGCAAAGTCGAAATCTAAATCAAACGGACATGGCTATATCGACTCGCCTGTTGATCCTGAGCCAAAATATATATATACTTTATGGGGTCGCAGATGTCTCCTTCTGCCTGTTACATACATTTTCGGTTTGAACCAAGTTATAATACCCTTCTATTCTATGAGTAGCGGGTATAATGAGTTAGTGGCTGGATTTAATTTGAATAGTTTTTGAGATGATCAGCAAAGGCTCTTGCTCTATCCATTTACCTACAAGTCCAGAGTTACGGAGGGGTACAACAGTTTCTGTTGGTGCCTGTAGATTCCTGTGGGCTTTCCACAATGAGTTCTTTGTGCTGGTGGGCGTAAGATTCTCGATGTAGCATAGTTGTGTGTCTACATTTTCTTTCTTAATCGCTTTGGTTAGTCTGCGAGAAGCTGCTTTCAGTCTACTATTTGCGCCAGGTGATCTGTGCTCTAGCAACTCCCTTCGAAGTCGTCGTTTTTCAAGCCCAAGCAGTTCAGTATCTCGACTTGTTATGTTAAACTTTATACTGCATGCGTGGATATCTTATGGAGTTAAATTTTTTGCTGCAAACCTTTCACCGAGCGAGTCGAAAACTGTTGTGAATTTGTCCTCAGATATTGATAAGCGGGGTGGGCAATAGACAGCAGCCAGAAGAAACGAGCATTTGAATAAGGGTGTTTTGGTTCTTCATAAGCTCTTGCATACTCTCTTGCATGAAGGCCATGAAGTCTTTCATGCTTTGCCGCATTGAAAGCATAATCGCTTCAACGCCAATTGGCTGCTGTTGCATGTTTGTGTTAGTGTTTGTTTGAAGAATGAGGGTGTCTGGTGTTGATGCTTGGATCCCTGATTTTAGTGGACTTGCAAAGGAAATATGTGGCACTGTTCTGTGGCTGGCAGACGAATGGATGTTACATAGTTGTAGCCAATTTCATTACTTCGTGAATTGTTGGTGTGGTACGATCACGAGCTAGACCCACTCGTTTGTTTAGGCGACTCTTACGTTCTGTGTGTTTTTCGCCACAGTTGCTGCATAATTTAATTGAACTGTAGTCCTTGTTCTTAGGACAGTTTACGGTACTGTGAGCATCGCTGCAGATAGAATTTAGGGTGCAGTACGCTTTGGTATGGCCATATTCTTGGCAGTTGGTGCACTGCACATGCTGCCTGCGCTTATGTGGCTCTGACGGTTATTCTCCGATGCAGTAAAAACTGTAGTTTATAAGTAAGATGTACTTCATTTTTGCTGATTATTTGACTCGATGGCTCCAGTTCGACTTTAGAGAGTGGCTGCGGCTAGTTTTGTTTTGGTTCTTGTCCGCTTTTGCTTTCAAGTGTCGGTGTGACTGCACTTGCTTGGTTTGTTGTTGGTTCAACAGAAATGTATACCGGTATGGTATTGAGGATCTAAGCTCTTGGTATTGAGCATAGGGTGGATGTTGATGTTATTGTTGTTGTTGCTATACGTGCAGTTGCGGTAGATATCGAAATTACTGTACTGGAAGCTAAAGAGCTTGACACCGTTTGCAATGGGGTGCGTTTGGGTTACATCGTGCAGTCGTAAGCATTGGTGAGCAAGACCGCAATCGTTTGCTTTCTGCAGGTGCTAAGTCGTTGACCCGGTGAATTGTTTGGCATTTGCGGGCGTCAGACGCGACGGTGAAGTATGCATTGTTGAGAGAGTCGGCACTCGTCTTGCATTTTTTGCCGGTAGCGCTGCTTGCAGCATTGTGCCGAATCGTGTGTACGGTGGTGAAATGGGTTAAGTTGAGGACTGCAAAACGAACAGTTATGCATTTACGGATTCGAGTCCCGCCCGCATTAAAAATTAAATGTGTGCAAAAATGTTTTTTTTTTTATTTTAGATTTTGACTTTGCATTAATATTGTAAGTCCATGGCCTTTTACGGTCAAAAGATGATTGTACCCGTCTTTTTTTGTTCCGCAAATAAATGATGTACGAGCAGCTGAGTAGCGGGTATATTAAAGTCGAGCACACTCGACTGTCGCTTTCTTACTTGTTTTTTATTTAATTGTACACAACAACACGCATCATGCATTCAGACTTTGTTTTTGTCGTGCAAGAATTTCCGAATGCTCTCATAATGTAACTTTGGCAAAATTTGTGCAATGGCTTAATGGCCGAATGGGGAAGTAGTGGACCTCTTAGTTAATGAGTCTAAGTTTCGATTCCGCATGCATGCGTGTCATGGTGGGGAAGATCGAACTTTTCTTATTTTTTCCAAAAAAATGAGCTACCTTTTTGAAACTTTGTATACATGTTTCTTATTGCTGTCCGCTGTAAATAGGTCGGAACGAGCCGGTACGGACCGATACATCGTATAGAAGCCATAGAACCTATCGGTCGCTTTTTTAACAAAATTTATTAAAAGTTAGAGTGCTCTAGAACACTTTCCATTCAAGTATATAAAGAGGTATTAAAAGGGCACATATCGTTTTTTACATGCACGTATTCGATTTATAGTCCCCAACAGGTAGAATTATTATTTTTACTGTTTAAGTGATAAATCTGGAATTTTTTTGGTACCTGAATAAAAGTTATATGTTTTCAATACTTTTTACTCCTTTTGCCGGCAGCTCTGCTGCAGCATTGTGCCGAATAGTGTGTGCGTGTACGGTGGTGAAATGGGTTAAGTTGTGGACTGCAAAACGAACAGAACTATTATGCATTTACGGGTTCGAGTCCCACCCGCATCAAAAATTAAATGTGTGCAAAAATGTTTTTTTTTTTTTATTTTAGATTTTGACTTTGCATAAATATTGTAAGTCCATGGCCTCTTACGGTTAAAATATGATTGTAGCCGTTCTTTATTGTTCCGCAAATAATTTTGATGTACGAGCAGCTGGGTAGCGGGTATATTACAGTCGAGCACACTCGATTGTAGCTTTCTTACTTGTGTTCTGTAAATACACGCTGCTACAATGATTACTTGAATCGTTGCCGTCTATAGTTTGCCCAGGACCCTTAGCAGTTTTATAACTTTGTTAAATTAAAACGTAAAACTAATAAATTCCCATCTTTTTTTGTAAATAACAAAGCAACTAATGATCAGGCTGCTGCCGATTTGTTTGCGGACTTTTTTCAATCTACTTACTTCACTGAAGCCTATACCATGCAATCCTACCCGTATTCTTTAAATAATTCTAACTCCTTTTTTTGCCCTTCTATTAACGAAATCTCTTTACTAAGCCATCTTAAATCCTCTTAGCCATGTTCCAGCATGTATACTTAGATTCTGTGCTTATACCATTTGTAAGCCTATATTTAAGTTGCCTGATTTGCCCGTAGCCACGAGTTACTTTCCGTTTATATGGAAGGATTCCTTCTCTATACCTCTTCACAAATGTGGCTCTAACCAAGATGTGAATTATAGGTGTATCTCTAAATTATCCGCTATTCCTAAAATTTTTGAAAAAATTTTGACTGCACAATTAACACATATGTGTAAGTCCGTTCTTTCCCCTTATTAGCATGGATTTTTCAAATTTAGATCAACAACTACAAATTTTCTTGAGTTTTCTTCATTTATAACCAAAGGATTTCGGAGGAAAATGCAAACTGATGTGGTCTACACTGATTTCAGTAAAGCATTTGACTCCGTTAATCATAACTCATTGTTTTTTCTCAAAAACTTATTTTGTGGATATCTAATTATTTAACTAAGAGGACGCAAAGAGTCCTTTTTAACTCTTGCAAATCTAAGCTTATATTTGTTACATCTAGCGTTCCTCAGGGTAGTCATCTTGGCCCTCTACTTTTTAACCTTTTTATTAATGACCTACCATCTGTACTAACACAATTATCTATCCTTATGTACGCTGATGACGTTAAACTTTGTCTGACGTATAATGACAAAACTTTAAACTTTCTTCAAATGGATCTTGACATGTTTTTGCCTGGTGTAATCATAACCTGCTACAACTTAACTGTTCTAAATGTAAAGTTATGTCATTTTACAGAGGGAACCACCACGTCATGAACTATTCCTTTAATTTAACTCAACTTTAAAGAATATCTAAAGTAAATGATCTAGGTATTCTCATTGATCAGAAATTGAAATTTGATCGCCACGTTAAACACATTGTTAACAAGGCTTTCCGTGTTCTTGGTTTCATTAAAAGATGGGCCAAAGAATTTAATGATTCCTTTCCAACCAAGTTACTTTTTACTTCTCTTGTACGTCCAATTCTTGAATATGGTTCTTGCATGTGGTCCCCGCAGTACCAAATTTATCAAGACAGAGTTGAGTCTATTCAAAAGCAGTTTCTTCTTTTTGCTTTACGTAGTTTCAACTGGGTTCCAGGAGTATATTGAACACCTTATCATAATCGGCGTCTTTTAATTAGCCTGCCTTCTTTAGCTAACCGTCGTATTATGTTAAGTGTCTTGTTTATCATAAAACTTATAAGATTTGAGGTCGATTCCTTTTCCTAACTCAGGCAACTTAACTTTAGTGTTCCTTCTAGAGTTATCCGTAATTTTCAGCCATTGTCATTAGACTTTTGTTCTAGTAATTATAGCTTTCATGACCCCGTCTTCTCTGCGATCAATATAATAAACTTTTTAGACTTTTCAACTTAGAGTCCTGTCTTTTTAATATAAAAATTTCTATTCTTAACTCATTAACACTTCATACTAATAACTAATATTAGCTTTTCTGATCTGATTGGGTATTGGTGGGTTTTCCCCAATCTATTGCAACAAATGGGTCGGCTAGAATTTTTTTTTTATTTTTCCGGAATTAAATTAAATTAAATTATACTGAATTAAATTTTATAGTTAAAATATTTTATTTTTCATTTTAAAATTTCCAACTTAATTAAAATTTTAAAATTTATGTATAAAATAAATTTTCTTAGCTTTAATCAAAACTGATTATGTTAAGTCGTTTTTCTTTATATATACATTTTTTATCTATTTTTCTGTAACTCTTACGTCGACTGCTATTAGTCGACTTTAAATTAAAATAAATAAATAAAAAAAAAAAATAAAATTGAACCAACTAACTTTTAAACGTATCGCTCAAAGAAAAACTAAATATATGTCATGGCCGGAGAGACAGTGAATGAAATTCGTCTCGAGTTGAGGAAATTATTTTATTTATTTATTTCTTTTTGAAACATGGAAATTGTCTGTACACCAAACCGAGTCCGCCACACAACGTAGCTGTTGAATAAATGGCGATCAGAAAAAATTGCCACAATGCGAGCCTTGACCATTTCAAACGGACAAGGCAAGGCGTTGCAAGTGTTTCAAAGTTTTGCAATGTTTTTTTATTTTTTGACATTTATTTTTGCATTATTCATACGCTACAGGCGTACATAGAGATACGGATATATATAGAGGTATCGGCGGCATCTGAGAATTTTCGATTTTAGTTTTGCGCATCATCAGAAATTTGCCAGGTCATTGAGCATATTGTAATCAATTAGCAGAACGGAATCTGAATGGGGAGTCGAGAAAAAACAACTTGGAAAACTATATAGATTATGTACGCTCTAATAGTCCTCATACACTGCCGTCATGTTGCACTAAGAAATAAACTAATATACAAATGAATATAGAAATGTGAAACAAAAGAATTTTGTGTAGTTGTATTGAATGTGTGTTATTGACAGAATTTAGAGATTTAGACCATATTCAGGTTGTTGAAATTTGTGTTGCCCTTTTGTCGACTATATCACTTGAGAAAGCCAAGTGCTTTCCGAAGCTGTTTTAAATACTTCTGCACCACCTGATACATTTGCGCTGCAAAGTTAACAATACGGTCAATGAAAAAATCCTCTGGCTTCAGACACGTTTTCTCCACATCGCGAGCCAGAGGCAGTCGCATCTCATAGCCATGATCATCGTCATAGAAGTGGGCACAAAATTGACAGACAACAAAGCCCAGAGATTCGTAGAGTTGAATTGCACTCGTGTTCTTGGAGCGCACATAGAGTGCGACATACCAATCTTTGTGTTGATCGAGACTTTCGTTGAAGAGCTGCATCAGTATGCGAGCGAGTCCCAAGCGACGAAAATCAGTTTCAATCGAAAGGCAACATACATGACCACGAATGTTCTTCGGTGGTTCGACCATGGGAGCGAGCACCTTGCCATTTTCCTTTGAGACACGATGACCGAATACAAAGCCCACCATTTGCTCGTTTGGCGCAATGGCAACCTTGGCCAGTTCGGGAAATCCAATGATTTTATTTATATAATATGACAGGGGATAAACGACGGTCAGCGTATCGAAGACCACGCGATTAAACTTGAAGAGATCATTTAACAATAATTCGCGTATGGTTGTCATATTTGTTTAGTTTTTATGCAACGGTTTACTTGCAAAACGGATTTCTCTCCTTTTAGTAAATTTTTCAAATAGATTTTATTGAAATAAGTCGAAAGTCATGCTCTTTGTTGATTTATTTATCATATTTTTTGTTGTGGGAATTTGTTTTGTAGTTTCTAACATATAACATATAACATATAACATATAACATATAACATATAACATATAACATATAACATATAACATATAACATTTTATAACATATAACATATAACATATAACATATAACATATAACATAATAACATATAACATATAACATATAACATAAAATATAACATATAACATATAACATATAAATATGAATATATAACATATAACATATAACATATAACATATAACATATAACATATAACATATAACATATAACATATAACATATAACATATAACATATAACATATAACATATAACATATAACATATAACATATAACATATAACATATAACATATAACATATAACATATAACATATAACATATAAACATATAACATATAACATATAACATATAACATATAACATATAACATATAACATATAACATATAACATATAACATATAACATATAACATATAACATATAACATATAACATATAACATATAACATATAACATATAACATATAACATATAACATATAACATATAACATATAACATATAACATATAACATATAACATATAACATATAACATATAACATATAACATATAACATATAACATATAACATATAACATATAACATATAACATATAACATAACATATAACATATAACATATAACATATAACATATAACATATAACATATAACATATAACATATAACATATAACATATAACATATAACATATAACATATAACATATAACATATAACATATAACATATAACATATAACATATAACATATAACATATAACATATAACATATAACATATAACATATAACATATAACATATAACATATAACATATAACATATAACATATAACATATAACATATAACATATAACATATAACATATAACATATAACATATAACATATAACATATAACATATAACATATAACATATAACATATAACATATAACATATAATATATAACATATAACATATAACATATAACATATAACATATAACATATAACATATAACATATAACATATAACATATAACATATAACATATAACATAATAACATATAACATATAACATATAACATATAACATATAACATATAACATATAACATATAACATATAACATATAACATATAACATATAACATATAACATATAACATATAACATATAACATATAACATATAACATATAACATATAACATATAACATATAACATATAACATATAACATATAACATATAACATATAACATATAACATATAACATATAACATATAACATATAACATATAACATATAACATATAACATATAACATATAACATATAACATATAACATATAACATATAACATATAACATATAACATATAACATATAACATATAACATATAACATATAACATATAACATATAACATATAACATATAACATATAACATATAACATATAACATATAACATATAACATATAACATATAACATATAACATATAACATATAACATATAACATATAACATATAACATATAACATATAACATATAACATATATAACATATAACATATAACATATAACATAATATAACATATAACATATAACATATAACATATAACATATAACATATAACATATAACATATAACATATAACATATAACATATAACATATAACATATAACATATAACATATAACATATAACATATAACATATAACATATAACATATAACATATAACATATAACATATAACATATAACATATAACATATAACATATAACATATAACATATAACATATAACATATAAACATATAACATATAACATATAACATATAACATATAACATATAACATATAACATATAACATATAACATATAACATATAACATATAACATATAACATATAACATATAACATATAACATATAACATATATAACATATAACATATAACATATAACATATAACATATAACATATAACATATAACATATAACATATAAACATATAACATATAACATATAACATATAACATATAACATATAACATATAACATATAACATATAACATATAACATATAACATATAACATATAACATATAACATATAACATATAACATATAACATATAACATATAACATATAACATATAACATATAACATATAACATATAACATATAACATATAACATATAACATATAACATATAACATATAACATATAACATATAACATATAACATATAACATATAACATATAACATATAACATATAACATATAACATATAACATATAACATATAACATATAACATATAACATATAACATATAACATATAACATATAACATATAACATATAACATATAACATATAACATATAACATATAACATATAACATATAACATATAACATATAACATATAACATATAACATATAACATATAACATATAACATATAACATATAACATATAACATATAACATATAACATATAACATATAACATATAACATATAACATATAACATATAACATATAACATATAACATATAACATATAACATATAACATATAACATATAACATATAACATATAACATATAACATATAACATATAACATATAACATATAACATATAACATATAACATATAACATATAACATATAACATATAACATATAACATATAACATATAACATATAACATATAACATATAACATATAACATATAACATATAACATATAACATATAACATATAACATATAACATATAACATATAACATATAACATATAACATATAACATATAACATATAACATATAACATATAACATATAACATATATAACATATAACATATAACATATAACATATAACATATAACATATAACATATAACATATAACATATAACATATAACATATAACATATAACATATAACATATAACATATAACATATAACATATAACATATAACATATAACATATAACATATAACATATAACATATAACATATAACATATAACATATAACATATAACATATAACATATAACATATATAACATATAACATATAACATATAACATATAACATATAACATATATACATATAACATATAACATATAACATATAACATATAACATATAACATATAACATATAACATATAACATATAACATATAACATATAACATATAACATATAACATATAACATATAACATATAACATATAACATATAACATATAACATATAACATATATAACATATAACATATAACATATAACATATAACATATAACATATAACATATAACATATAACATATAACATATAACATATAACATATAACATATAACATATAACATATAACATATAACATATAACATATAACATATAACATATAACATATAACATATAACATATAACATATAACATATAACATATAACATATAACATATAACATATAACATATAACATATAACATATAACATATAACATATAACATATAACATATAACATATAACATATAACATATAACATATAACATATAACATATAACATATAACATATAACATATAACATATAACATATAACATATAACATATAACATATAACATATAACATATAACATATAACATATAAACATATAACATATAACATATAACATATAACATATAACATATAACATATAACATATAACATATAACATATAACATATAACATATAACATATAACATATAACATATAACATATAACATATAACATATAACATATAACATATAACATATAACATATAACATATAACATATAACATATAACATATAACATATAACATATAACATATAACATATAACATATAACATATAACATATAACATATAACATATAACATATAACATATAACATATAACATATAACATATAACATATAACATATAACATATAACATATAACATATAACATATAACATATAACATATAACATATAACATATAACATATAACATATAACATATAACATATAACATATAACATATAACATATAACATATAACATATAACATATAACATATAACATATAACATATAACATATAACATATAACATATAACATATAACATATAACATATAACATATAACATATAACATATAACATATAACATATAACATATAACATATAACATATAACATATAACATATAACATATAACATATAACATATAACATATAACATATAACATATAACATATAACATATAACATATAACATATAACATATAACATATAACATATAACATATAACATATAACATATAACATATAACATATAACATATAACATATAACATATAACATATAACATATAACATATAACATATAACATATAACATATAACATATAACATATAACATATAACATATAACATATAACATATAACATATAACATATAACATATAACATATAACATATAACATATAACATATAACATATAACATATAACATATAACATATAAAATATAACATATAACATATAACATATAACATATAACATATAACATATAACATATAACATATAACATATAACATATAACATATAACATATAACATATAACATATAACATATAACATATAACATATAACATATAACATAACATATAACATATAACATATAACATATAACATATAACATATAACATATAACATATAACATATAACATATAACATATAACATATAACATATAACATATAACATATAACATATAACATATATAACATATAACATATAAACATATAACATATAACATATAACATATAACATATAACATATAACATATAACATATAACATATAACATATAACATATAACATATAACATATAACATATAACATATAACATATAACATATAACATATAACATATAACATATAACATATAACATATAACATATAACATATAACATATAACATATAACATATAACATATAACATATAACATATAACATATAACATATAACATATAACATATAACATATAACATATAACATATAACATATAACATATAACATATAACATATAACATATAACATATAACATATAACATATAACATATAACATATAACATATAACATATAACATATAACATATAACATATAACATATAACATATAACATATAACATATAACATATAACATATAACATATAAACATATAACATATAACATATAACATATAACATATAACATATAACATATAACATATAACATATAACATATAACATATAACATA